>JAODAL010033101.1:0-45994 GCA_025379985.1 Phyllomedusa bahiana | reverse complement strand
GGGGTTATATTCAATGTCCAGTGAAACAAAAATGGTGGTTGAAAGCCCCTTTTTTCCCGGGCCACTTTTTAATCGGGGGTCTTTGCGGGTTTTGGGGTCTGCTGCTTTTCCAGGCCCAGGATATTAAATTTGTCCTTTAAAATTAAAAATGATGGTTCAAATCATATGCCTTCGGGCATTTTTTTAAATTTTGGGGGTTTCCTGCAGGTTTAAGGGTATGCTGTGGTAAAAGGGACAGGGTTTGTGAAGGGTTTGTGAATTTTTTTTCTGTGGCTTTTAAAACCCTTAAGTGTGTTGCCTAAGTTGTAAAAGTATCCATTTGACTGTTGGGGTTTTTTAATTTCCCAGCTTCCCCAGCCTTTTTGGGGTTTGTAAGATTGAAGGTGTTGTTGCTACCCATTAAAATTTTAAATGGTCTTTCGCCCTAATCAACTTCCGGGGACATGGGGATTTATCTTTTTCGATGTTTGGCCGACAAATGGGCCCATCGACCGATGTCGAGGCCAAGTAATCGCCCCAACATTTGTTCCGCATTTTTTTAAAAGAAAATGACAAAAATTTTTTCTTTCCCTAAACCTTAAAAATCTCTATTGGGGAAACTTTTCCCTTTTAGCTGGGGGTAAACCCCCCAAAAGGGCTTTCCCCAAAAAATGTCCCCTTAATTTCCCCCTGGGGCAAACAAAAATCAGTAAAAAACCCCTTACGCGTTTTCCAAAAAGCGGGTATCTTCAGTGGGTAAAAACTAAATAAAAAAAAACCCACCCATATTTAAAACAAAGTAAGGATAAGTCTAAACCTATATATGACAAGGTCATTATTATCCTGTCATATACAGGCCTCTAATATACATGTGTTTGCTCAAATTGTCAGGAACACCCTCCATGAGGTTGGTATGAGAGCCCAATGTCCAAAAGTCGGTGCTGTGCTTACAGCTCAACACTGTGCAGGGCGATTGGCATTTGCCAGAGAACACCAAGATTGGCAGATTCAACATTGAGTCCCTGTGATCTTCACGGATGAGAGAAGATTCACACTGAGCCCATGTGACAGATGTGACAGAGTCTGGAGACACAGTGGAGAATGTTCTGCTGCTTGCAACATCCACCACCATGACCAGTTTGGCTTTGGGTCAGTAATGGTGTGGGAAGGTACCCTGACTGCCGTTAGGTACTGGGATGAGATCTTCAGACCCATTGTGCAATGGGCTGTGGGTTATTTCTGATGCATGATAAATTTGCTAGGCCTCATGTGATCTGAAGTTTGTCAGTAGTTCCTGCATGATGATGACATTGATGTTATGGCCTGGCATACCCATTCCCAAGATCTGAGTCCAATTGATCAAATCTATGAGTTCATGTCTCATTCCATTAACCAACACCATGTTGTATCACAGACTGTACAACTGTCCAAGAGTTGACTGATATTTTAATACAGGTTTGAGGGGAGATCCCCAAGGAGAAAATCTGCCGCCTCATCAGGAGTATGCCCAGGCATTGTAGGGAGGTCATGCAGGCATGTGGAGGCCACACACAATACTGAGCCTCATTTCCTAGTCTTGAGGCACTTCCATTGAAGTTGGATCAGCTTGAAATGAGATTTTCCACTTTGATTTTGAGTATCATTTCAAACCCAGACCTCCATTGGATATTCATTTTGATTTTCATTGACCATTTTTATGTTTTATTGTTTTCAACGCATTCCACTATGTAATGAATAAAGAATTGCAACTAGAATATTTCATTAATTGAGATCTAGACTGTGGTATTTCAGTATTCCCTTTTATTTCTTTGACCAGTGTACGTCCCCCTAGTATGTTTTAGGGCTCCCCAATCTGTAGGTAGGTCTATATGCTCCGAAGTAGGTTATATTGCTCCTCAGTCTGTAGATAGGTCTATAGAGCTGATTAAGATTTCAAAATTATAGTATTCCCACCTTCCCTGTTCCCCCTGAAAAAACCCCTAAAACCTTCTCTTTTTCTCATACAGCCGCATGAGACATTCTCTTTGGTTTGGGCTTATATTCCACTGAGTCTCAAGACTGCTTGTGACCCACCAGAGTACTCCACAGTAGTGATGAGCGATTACGTTGACTATGGGTTATGGGTCGATATTTCGATATTGGCAATTATCAAGATGTTTTCGATAGTCGAAAATGATTATCCCCGATGGCCCTTTAAAAAGTCTAGGGGGAGAGAAACAAAAATTTCCCATTTTACACCCAAACAGGGCCCGGGGGGAAGGGCTGGAATTTAAACCCTCAAAAAGTCAAAGGGTTTAAGGTACATTTAGACAAGACAATTGGGTTTATAAAAGGCAAAAAAAAAAAAAAAAAAAAGCCCAAAAGCCTTTTTCACTTTTCCTGCTTGTACCACAGCAGGGCCCCTTAAAAACCTGCTGCCCCAAAAAAATTTAAAAATTTTCCCAAAAAGGCAATATGATTGAACCATCATTTTATTTGAAGGGGACATTGTTTTTCCCCTGCCCTGGAACGCAGCATGCCCTTTAAACCCTATCTAAACCCCCCGTTTAAAAAGTCCCAAAGAAAAAGGAGTCTTTGAACCCCTTTTTAGTTGAACGGGGCTTTGACTAAACATGCCCTGTACCTCAGCATGCCCCTAAAACCTGCATGACCCCCAGTTTTTAGAAAGTGCCGGAAAAAAAAGGAGTCTTTAAACCCCCCATTTTATTTTAAAACTGGAAATTAACTATGCCTGTTCTGTCCCCCAGTATGCCCCATTAAACCTGTCTAAAACCACAGTTTTAAAAAGGGGGGGGAAAAAAAGGAAAGTCTTTGAACCCCTTTTTATTTGAACTGGCATTGACTATACCTTTTGGGGCCCCCCCCCCCCCCGCAGTATGCCCTTTAAAAACCCTTTCTGCCCCAAAGATTAAAAAGTCCCGGGAAAAAAGGAGCCCTTTTAAACCCACCATTTTATTTAAACGGGGAAAATTAAACCCCCTTCCCGACATTTGCCGTACTCATGGCAATTTTGGGGGGTAGGGGTTCCCGAAAAATTGGCCGAAATGAGTAGTCAAGGCGATTTTGCGGCCACAAGCGGAGGGGCCCCAAAATCGGGGGCAGGGAAACCCGGGGTAATTTTTTCCCCCCTGGCTTCATGCCGCATCCCCCGGTGGGGGTGAGCTCCCCCCCGCGGGGGTTTAAAACCCCACCCATGTCGGGGACTTCGGGGGGTTCGGGGGCATCGGGCTGTGGGGGGCAGGAGGGGGGCCCCTTGCTCCCCGAGACCCGGGGCCCCGAAATTTTGGCGCGAGCCCCGGGATACTGTTTTCCCCTTTACCAGGAACCCGGGGAGGGCTGAAGGGACGCATTCCGGGGTTTTCTGGTAAACCGTACGAGGGCCCACAATGCATTGGGGGCCCAGCGTGATGACTTTTTCCCAGGGGAGACCGCAAAGCTTTTAAGCTGTATGCTGTTTCCCCTTTGCATAACGATCTGACGATGTTAAATGAAAATTCCCCGGGAAAAAAAAGGTGTTAAAAAAAGTGTAAAAAAGTAAAAAAAAGTGAAAAAAAGTAAAACACAAATAAAAAAAAATTAAAATAAAAACACTTTACATCCCCCCTTTCCCCCCTTTTACAAACCCCAATCCCCCAAAAAAAGATCAAAAAAAATAAAGTACCCATATTTGGTATTCCGCATGGTAGCGACCCCCCCTTTATAAATCTCTCATTTTAAATTTAACCCGAAAGGTGAACGCCAAAAAAAAAACAAAAAAAAAAAAACAGTCTTTGGGAATTTGGGAAAATTTTTTGTACATCCTGCAGCAAATAAAAGGGAATAAAAAGCAAACCCCCCCCCCCAAAAAATCATATAAATCCCAAAAGTTAAAACCAAAATTAAAACGTCAGTTATCCCACAAAAAAAAAAGCCCTTTTACACGTCGTTTTTGGGGAAAAATTTAAAAATTTTCTGGCTATTAGTAGATACCCGATGCATATTGTTTTACCCCAAAAAAAACACTTTTTTTTCAAAAAATTGTGCTTTCAAAAAAAAAAAATTAAAATTTTAACTGGGTATACCGTTTCATCTCAAAACCCCCAAAAGTAAAAACTAACTTGTCACGGATACTGCATGGTGAACGCTATTAAAAATTTAAAAAAAAAAAAAACACTGCTAGGATTCGCGTATTTTTTCCCCCTGCCTTCAAAAAAAACGGATTTAAAAAGGATCATAAAATTTGTCCCCCTCAAAAAAATTTTTCCAATAAAAATGCAATCATTCCCCCAAAAAAAAAAACCCTTACAGCTCCAAAAAACAGAAAAATAAAAAAAGTTTTGGCTCTTTAGGGCTGTGGTTTATTGGGAAAAAAAATGTTTTCCTTTTTCAAAATAAAAGTGTTTTTTTTTTGTGTTTAAAAAAAGTTAAAAAAATTTAAAAAAAAAATAAAATGTTTTTTATTGCTGTTAATGTATCAAAACCCGGGTGAAAAAATCTTGCATGGGCATTTTTACCCCCACAGGTTTACCGCTGTAAAAAAAAAAAATAAAAAACACTACCAGAAATTGGCTGTATTTTGTACAAAATGCCCACAAAAACCTTAATAAAAAGTGATCAAAGCACACAAAGCCCCCACAATTGGTACCCAAAAAAAAAACATTTAATTTATTCGTAAAAAAAAAAAGCCCACAAGCAGCCCATTTTGAAAAAAAAATTTTGAAAACTTTGGCTGTCAGGGGTAGACAAAATAAAAAAACAAATTTTTTTAAAAATGCTTCTATTGTTTTAAAAATAATAAAAAATAAAAAAACTATATAAAAATTTTTTTCATTGTAATTGTCCGACCCCCATAGTTTAAAATTATCCCGTATTTATAATATGGCAATACTGTAAAAAAGAAGCCCAAAAAACAATGGCGGAACTGCGTTTTTCCCCCCCCTTTTCCCCTGGCCCCAAAGCCTTTAAAAAAAAAATACAGAACACCTGTGCGCCCCAAAAAGCCCAAAAAAAACCCTTTTGGTGAGAAACCTGAGGGGGGTTGGGAAACCCCAAAAAGGGGGGTCTTCTGGAAAGGTTTTTTTTTGTTCTAGTTTCTTTGGGGGCTTTTGGAGAAAGCGAAATGGCCCCCCCCAATATCTGTGCGCCAAAAGCCAAATAGCGCTCCCCCCCTTGTTTCCCCCCGCCTTTGGGCCCCCAAACAGCAGTTTACACCCCCCCATGTAAGGGATTGCCAAAAATTTGGAAAAAATTGCGGGGGCCAATTTTGGGGGTTTTTTCCAAGATACCTTGTTAAAAAAATTAAAAAATTTTCAGGGAAAATTGAAAAAAATTTTTTTGGAAAAAATATTTTTTAATTTTTTTATTTTCAGAGGCCCAACGCTAAAAAAAAATTGTGAAACGCCGGAGGGGGGTCGATTTACTTACTACACCCCTTTGGGTATATTCCTAAAGGGGTGTAGTTTTTCCAAAATGGGGTTTTTTAGGGGGTTTTTTATTTTGTTTTAGAAACCTTTGGGTGTCCGGGAAAACCCGAAATGGCCCCAAAAAAAATTTTTAATTTAAAATGGGGCCCCAGGTCCAAATAGGTGCCCTCCTATTTGGGGCTTTTTGGTTGAGCCCAAAAAAACGAATAGGGCCAAAATATGGGATATCTCTGGGGGAATCAATATTAATTTGCATTTCCCTGATTCACATGTACCGTTTCTTGAATAATGTATAAATTTTGAAAATCTGCAAAAAAGTGAAATTTTGAAAATTTTAATTTCCCCTTTGCTTTTTAAATTTGTGAAAAAAACCTAATGGGTTAATAAATTCCTAAATTTTGGTTTTTAATTTCTTTTAAGGGGTTTTGTTTCCTTTGATGGGTATTTATGGGGGGATCTAACATACAGGTCAATCAAAAATCCGTTGAAAATGGAACTGGTCCTAAAAAAAATGTTATTGCAAAATTTTTTTTGAATTTTAAAAAATTTCTACTAAATTTTATAAGCCCCTAATGTAAAAAAAAAAAAAGAAAATTTAAAAAAAATTATGCCAAACTACAGAAAACATTATGGGAGATGCTAGTTAAAAAATTTTTTGATTTGGAATTTAAATATCTGTCTTACATGCAGAAAATTTTTTTAAATTTGAAATTTGGGAAATTTTTCACATTTTTCACGATAATTTGATATTTTTCAAATTTAAACAATTTTTTTGGACCAAAAATTTTTTACTATCTTATAGCAAAAATTTTGTCACGAAGAAAACAATCTCTAAATAACATTTAAATAGGGTTTAAAATTTTCAAAAAGTTTTTTTTTCCGGGCCCTAAAATGGGAACATGGAAAATTTTCAAAAAAGGGGGTCTGTCAGGGGAGGCCAAACTGGCTCCGGCCTAAGGGGGGTTTTATTTCTGGGCCCGTTCCAAAAGTTTTGACCATTAAACCTGTCTGGGCCCCCAGATTAAAAAATGCCAAAAAAAGGAGTCTTTCATCACCATTTTGTTTCATGGGGCATTGACTGTCCCCGTTGGGCCACCCTGGCCCCAAAAACCTTTCATAAACAAAAAGGGTTAAAAAAATGCCCGAAAAAGGGCTTTTTAACAATTTTAGTTTCACTGGACATTTTACTATAAACCCGTTCTGTTTCAGTATGACCCTTTTAAAACCTGTCTGACCCACAGATTAAAAAGTGCCGGAAAAATGGAGTCTTTCAACCACCATTTTAGTTGAAATGGACATTGAACATACCTGTCCTGAGGACCGCTCAGTATGGACATTAACCTGATATCCACAGATTAAAAAGTGCGGGAAAAGTAGTTTTGAACAACCATTTAGTTAGAATTGGAATTTAATCTATTATCTGTCCTGTACGCAGTTATGACCATTAAAACCTGTTGACCCTAGATTAAAAAGTGCGGAAAAAAGCAGTCTTTCAACCTCATTTTTGTTTCACTGACATTGACTATACTGTTCTGTACCACTGTATGACCATTAAACCTGTCTGACCCACAGATTAAAATTGGTAGAGTGCCGAAAAGGAGTCTTTAAACACCTTTTAGTTGAACGACATGGAATATACCTGTCCTGGACGCGTTTCTCAGTATGACATTAAAACTGTTGACGCCACAGATTAAAAAAGTGCGCTTGAAAGGAGTCTTTGAACCTACCATTTTAGTTTGAACCTCCCCCCAGGACATTAACTATATCTGCTGTACCACAGTTGACATTAAACCTGTCTGACCCACAGATTAAATGCTGCGGAAAAAAGGAGTCTTATCAACCACTTATTTTAGTTTCACGGGACTAGAAACTGTCCCTTGTCCTGGGCACAGACATGAGCCCAAACCTGCATTGACCCACAGATTTAAAAAGTGGCCGGAAAAAGGAGTCTTTTAACCACCATTTTAGTTTCAATGAATAGTCTTCCCTTTCTGGGGCACAGCATGAGCCCAACCTGCATGAACCCAAAGGATTAAAAAGTGCTGGAAAAAAGGAGTCTTTCAACCACCCCATTTTAGTTGAAGTGGAACATTGACATAATACCTGTTTCGATGGGTAAACCTACATCTGCTTCAAGTCTTCATGTACCTGCCTTGTTACAATTCAGAGGAACTATTTGTATCAACTATTTTGTACATGCAGTTTTTAGTAGTTTAATGTCTAGTAAACACATTTTTATATAGGATGGAATCCTACCACGTCTTTGTGTTGCTATTTTTTTTAATTGTTTTAAATGGAGGTTGTCTCCTATAGGGATTGTTAGCTATGTTAAAGATCTTGCAATAAAACAAGTATTTTGCAATATGTGTCAATTAACAGTGTCCTACTATTCCTGGTTTCTGATAGCACCATCACCCTTGAGCCACTTTGACAATTGTGAATAACAAAATGTCTGTTAGAAACACATTTTTTACAAATTGGACATGTATGTATAGCTGCATTTTACAGCAATATGCCACAAAATTTCAAAACATGATCCTTGAAGCATTTTGGCAATTGAGAACAAAACAAATGTCTGTTAGAAAAATATTTAGAATAGGAACTGTTAGTAGTTTATAGCTGCATTTACAGCAAATGCCCCCAAAAATTTCAAACTGACCTTGAGCCTTTTGGACAATTGTAAGACCAACTGTTGTTTAGGAAAACCACATTTTTTTTTTATAATAGACCTGTAGTTGTAGTAATTGCTGCATTTCAAACGCTATTATGACCAACATATTATAAAAATGGATTCTCAGCATGTCTAATATTTTGAGGGAGAAATTACACTTAGAAGGCAGATTTGTTCCAAAGGATCCATGATTATATGCTGTATCTCACAGCACCATGACCTCAAAACCGTTGTCAACTGCGAAAAATTCTATATGATAAAGATAGTAAATGGAATACGGTTTTGTCATGTAACTTGGTGTCTTTTAAAGTCTCCACACGCAGAAACCAGCAAATGATCTTTCTGAGGGAACTGAGAATAAAATTACAGTAAAGAATGATCATTTAAAAATCATTTTTTCACGAAGAGGAGAATTTCTGTTTGAAGGGGAATGTGAAATAGACCGGAAAAATCGGTCCCTCGGCAATTGGGGCCAACTCATCAGAGATCCATCCCTGTTTATCTTGAAAAAAGTCACACGACCACATTACTGGGGGAAAAGCCGGAAGGTTTGTCTGTAATGACTCCCCCTGTGATGAAGCCCCACTCAGATATGCCCTGGCTGCGGGGCAGGACAAACCTCTAGGGCGGGGGGCCCGAGCTCGGGCCAGTCATCCATTTTGGATCCCCCGGGAAGTTTTTGGGGTCCGGAAACACATACAAAAACATCGGGTTAGACGCAGATAGTGTGCCCCCTGATTAAGTGGTTCGGGTTGTATGTGTGTCCTGCATTACTGCATTGGTGAGGTGGTAAATAAAGATTGCCAGAGGTCCCCCCATTGGCTTCTCCCCACCTCCCTTTGCTGCTGCCGCTAGGCTACTGGCACTCTACTGCTGCCCGTCGTGACGTTGTTCCCCCCGTGCATTTGAAACGTGAAGAGACAAACAGATGTCCCAGTTGATCAATCAGCAAGGTCTCCATTTCCTGCATTTACCCCTCTTTTGGGTGGGTGGAAGGAAAGTGTAGTTTTGTTTTGTACCGGGGATCCCCGGAGGGTGGCCATTCCCGTAACTGTTGTTATTTTTGATGGCCGTAATGAGAGTATAATTTTGGAAAAAAAATGGAGCATCCCCAAACATATGTGAGGATGGAGCCTTGATTCCCCCGCCTCGGGTCGAGGGGCACTAGCAAACTGTTTTCCTCATCTTCCTCCCCACCCCCAAATTGCGCAACCTCTTTCCAAAGGGGGGTCGGGAACATCGGTGTCCAGGAATACCTCTCCTCCTCCGCTTCCTCCGGACGCTTTAACACAGCCCCACTTGCCTCAGAAGATGCACCCGAGAGGAGGCGCGCCTTGCACTAAAACCCTGAACCGAAAAACCCCTGCCCAATGAAGACCGAAAAATTTTGAAATGTGGGCCTTGTGGATTGCGGGAGAAAGGCTCCGTGTCCCCCCACGTACCGCTCTCTCCGCGCCGGCGGGACCCATGTTTCAAGTGTCCAAAAGATCGTTCCCGAAATAAGACGCCACAATGTCATGCTGACAAGGGCATCGTCCGCATTGACCATTTTGTGGCTTCTTCAAAACTGGAAAGAATGGTGCAGTGCTTTCACCTGCCTCACTCTCAGTGGCCTCAACTCCCGAGGTCACTCACCGATGCTTGTCAGGCCTATGTGTTAACTTCTTACTGCGTAATGGCATTACGCTTGCTGCCACAATCGCTGTAGCATGTGGAGGGTGGAATTCCAACGTGTTGCCATGTCAGCATTGAGACGGTTGAGAGGGAGGCCGAGCTGACGCTGCAACGCAGCCAGGCAAGACGAAGCAGGGTGCGAACTCAGACCTCGAGCTTCCTCAGCAGGCAGTCCAGACCGTTGGGTAGCGCATTTAAGAAAGTTTCTGGACCGACATGTTCATGACAGTGCCAGAAAGGACGTGCTCCAAACTACCGATCTTAAGAGGCGGCCAGCAGATTTCGACTGTTATCCACATCACACTTGCCTGGCACAAGGTTCTTTCACCAGCCAGCAGCTCGGTCTCGTTGCGGAGAGCCGTCCACAGCTCCTGACCTGTGTGTGGGTCGGTCTCCTAAGACAGATTAATTTCAACCGCCCTTGGTTTTCTATGGGCACTTGATTCCACCAGGGACTTGGGGGAAAGAACCTCTGCAACAATCCACTGCAGTTTTGAAGAGTGAGCGCCGAGCCTGATGAGCCACCGTACAGCAAGAGAGATCCACCAGCTCATCAGTGAGCTGGTCACAGAGATTTATAGCGGGATTTGTCGTGCTTACTAGTCCATGTGTCGGGTGGTCAGATGGAACTTGTCAGACACAGATGCAGACAACGCGCTTGAAATTTTAGATGACAAGTGGCTGGGCCAGGGCAGGGACGGCTTTTATGGCAAAGAAATGTCTTGCTCAGCATCTGGTATTGGGGGCAGGCAATAGGGCTCCACTGATTGTGCGGAACCCATCTGTGTCCCACCAGAAGGAAAGTGCACATTTCCAAGGCCAAAAGCCTCTCCACGGCAATGCCGGACATCAGGCTTTTGGCTTTGGGTTGGTTTGGGTTAAAGTGTTCGTTTGCTCAAAACCTGGAAGACAGAAGGCTGGCTGCTAGACTGGCCGCTGTACGGCGGCAGGTCACGTCAAACTGGTGGAAGGAGAAGGGTAGGATGCGGTCTTGGTGGTGCGCTGGTGGTCCTCGGGCGACGGTGGAGGCTGAAAGCGGAGGCTGATCCCTGATCATGACTCTAGACGACATGGGCAGCTGAGGAACGCTTGGTGTGGAGGAGGAGGAGGTGACGGAGAAAAGAGGGTGTGACAGTGGTTGGACAGCCTTGGCATCAGTGAGGAACTTTTGTTGGCCAAGTGTTGCCTCAAATTTCAACTCATGCATACAGCCTGCATGTGATAGGACTTGTTGGTGGTGGTTAAACAACTAATGATTCTTGCATCTACTGATGCCGTTTAGGCAAAGCGGCATTATGACATGCTGGGTCGATTCAGAGGGCTGCTCGGAAAAAGGGCCCAGGCTTGAGAGGTCCTGGACTTTTTCATGGCGATAAGCGAGGAGCGGTGGTTTCCGCTGATCGTGGGTGGGTGGAATAATCTCAGCAGGCTTGTGCAAACCAACCTACTCCCTTTTCTTGAGGCAGGAGCAATACTGGCCCACTACCCCATCGTCTTCCTCCTCATCCACTTATTAAAGCGCTCGCACAGCAACTTTCTGCGGAAAAGACCACGTTTGGAATCCGCAATGTCATCATCATCTAATAAAAACAGGTGATTGATTATCTGACCACTTATGCATCCAGGAACTGCGGGCCACAAGCAAGAGGCCCTGCAGGTGTTGCCAACGCCGGGATTATTGGCCGATTGCCCCGGCTTCCCTTCTTTCTCCTCTGTATGGCCATTCAGTAACTGGGCATCACTGAGAAGAAGAAAATCACGTCCTTTTTGGCCTCTTGAAACTTTTAAACATGCCCACTTATGACCCAAACCGCATTTTGTCATCAAAGAGGTCTTCGTAAATTGGATTATCCACTTTGGTGGGTACAACGAGTTGACATTTGGGGTGCCTTTCGCTTCATGTTGGAAGGATGATGATGATTCTGATGATGACATTTGTAGGCCTCGTGACTGGGAGGACGAGGAGATACAGACTGAAGGATGCAGGTCTGCATTAACCACTGAAGACAGATTGGACGACGCTGTTTGTTCACTGAGATTCACAGGGCCCTGACCTGCGATGACAGGCCCTTATGGTCTGCAACCGACGATCCGCTGCATGCGTAGTTGTCACCTGCACTTGGAAGGAGCACCTTCTCTCATACCTCTACCACCATGTCCTACACCCTCTTTGCTCGCTTAACACACTGCAATTCGCTCCATGTTCAGAAAGATAAAAATTTAAGAAGTATGGAAGAGTTTTTGACCTGTCTCTTATTAAAAAGAACGGCAATTCACAGTCTATTCTTAAATCCCTCTAATGTCCTACTGAAACAACATGATTAGAAAAACTGAAATGTTTCTAGCGAATACCGAATGAAATTGCGGTCTGGTGGATAGACAGTAAGACAAAATCAACAGTGTTCTTCCTTCAGTCCAGGGATTTTACAAGCTGCCCAGTAGGACTAGGAATTGTTACGTTTGTCAACAAGAACTATAATACAAATAACACTATCTGCGCCATAACTGAGATCACTGAGCGCAATTAAAACTATTCAAAAGTGACACGGATGAGAAAAATTGCGTTTTTTTATGCAGCAATGCAACCGAGGAACAGTTGACTAGAAAAATGTTTCTATCAGAATTGTCGTAAAAGTTGGCTATTTTGAAAAAAACTAGGGCCCCACCACGTGAATATAGCTAATTAAAAAACTATTCAGGATAACAAACTGTGGTTTTTGCCAACCGATGAAATACACCAACGGTTACTAACAAAATTTCTGTATTCAATTTAAATTAAAAGGTGGCTCTATAGAACAAAAACTGGGGCCGCACTAGAGTTAAAAAATAAACAAACTCTTTGAAATGTATAAGGATAACAAAAAGGGGGGTTTCTTGCACCTATGAAATAACACTCCTGCAATTATTGCAAATTTTGTATGGTAATATAAGTACAAGATGGGTCTTCAACAAAACTGGGCTGCGCCAAAGTGAAAAACACGTAATTAAATTGTGTACTGATAATAATAGGTTTTTTTTTGCACCTATGAAATACAGCACCAATTACTAGCATATTTCTGTGTGGTAATAACCATACAAGATGGGTCTTTGAACAAAAATGGCCTGCGCCAAAGTGAACAAAAACCTAATGAAATTTGTGCACGGATAATAAAACGTGGTTTTTGCACCTATGATATACACCTGCGGTGACTAGAAAATTTCTTGATCCTATTGTACGTACAATGTGGGTCTTTGAACAAAACTGAGTTGCGCCAAAGTGAAAAAAAACCCTATTAATCGTGTACAGATAATAATAGGTGAGTTTTGCGCACTATCAAACTCACCTGAGTTATCATGAAAAGATCTGTATCCTAAGATATACAGTACAGCCTGCACAAAATACAAGCTAATATTTCAGCAAAAACTGGCCAAAAACTGTTAAAAAGCCATTTCAATGCAGGGTCAAAGCAGAGTCTGGGCTGCACAATATCCAACCTTCTTTCAAAAGCCTGCCAGCCTGTCTGTCTGTCTGTGTTCACCCGCACAACCACCCCCCCCACCCCCCTCCGCGGCTGTACAAGCTAGATGCTTTCTTTAAAAACTCTGAGCTAACTTAACTAATAGCTGAATATTCTCAAATCTAACCTATGTTCTAATGTTCACAGCTAAAAGCATAGTTCTCTGTGTGGAACAAAATAGAAACTGTTTCGCTGTGCTGTATTGAGATGAGACTCTAGTACAGTCCTGACTATTATGAGGACACTGACCACACTGATGCTGAACAGGAAGGGCTGTTCTATGTAAAATGAGGTCATGTGATTTTTTCCATGCGCAGATTTTAACCTAAATTATCGCGTGATCAAAAAATTCCGATCAACATAAAAACTGTGCCAATTTCATCTTTGTCGATAAGAATCGCTCAACAATACTCCACAGGGTAGAGAGCTCTCGCATCCTGCCCTGCAGTAGCCCTCAAGTGTATATGTGTTGTAAGCCAAGAGATAGAGTGGTCGATGTCAGGTATGTATCACTCAGGAGGCTGGCCTTGGTGATATGAAAAACCCTTTAGTCTGTTGCCAGCAATGTTATTGCTTACCAGGTGAATAAGAGGCAGCTGACACAGCTCACTGTGGAACAGTCTTTGAAAGATGGAGGCTTTAGTGAGGTGTGGAATTGCCAAGCTGCCAACTATTTGCTGTGGAATCTGTGCCACTGACTGGTGAGGATTGTTCCCTTTATTACATTTCTGTAATGTTATTCCTGAAGAAAGGACTGTGTTTGAACTGGTTCTGTTCACAAGCTAAAGAAAGTGGGTTCTTTTTGTTGTTTGCGTCCAGGAGACAATAAACTTTTGGTTATGTTTGCACCTAAAACCTGTGTCTGCACTTACCGTGACTACAACTGAGCTGAAAACCCCCACAGTGACTCGAGAACATGATACAGCTGATTCACAGAACAGCAGTGGCATCCGGGAAAGCCGGCGAGCGTCTGGCAATCTGGCAGTTTTATCCAGAGCATTGTCTAGTGACACTCCTGGTGGCTACCCTCCAATCCCTCAATGTTCATGTGTTTCTGCCATCCACAGTGGTGGTCCTCCAGCCCCTTGGTGATTCCTGTGCTCCCATTTTCCTGAGTGGTAACTCTCCAATCCCTATGGATATCTGCGTTTCTGCCATCCACAGTGGTAACCCTCCACCCACTGCTGATTCCTGTGCTCCTACCAACCATAGTGGTAACCCTCCAGCCCCTTGGTGATTCCTGTGCTCCCATCTTTCACAGTGGTAACCACCCAATCCCTATGGATGTCTGTGTTTCTTCCATCCACAGTGGTAACCCTCCACCCCCTGCTGATTCCTGTGCTCCTACCAACCATAATGGTAACCCTGCAGCCCCTTGGTGATTCCTGTGCCCCTAACATCCACAGTAGTAACCCAATAGTCATAGGCTGTTTCTGCATTACTGTCATCTACATTAGTACCCTGCAAATCCTTTTATGTTCCTGTGATTTTATATCCACTATGGTGGTCCTCAAACTCCTGGGAATTTCTAAGTTTCTGCAGCGGCAATGGTGGTGGTTCCTGTATTCCTAGTCCCCTTGTATCCTGTGCTCTTATCATGCAAATGATAAGTCCTCCTGGTAGTTCCTGCCTTCTGCAGTGGTAGCACTTCTAATGTTTTAACATCTTGGCTTCTATTACTTTAACATACCCAATTCACAGTGACTTCATCTTTGTTCTAAAAAAACTAGGTTTTACTGATCCTTATGTGTGGTTCTGTTACACTGACATATGGTAAGAACTTTACTGTCATATCAGTCTGAAGGAATGACAGATAAATTATTCTTCTAGGCTTGTTCTCTATTATGTTTATCACAGCGACCATCTTGTTGGCACTTTATCAACTTCAGTTTTGTCAGCAATGGCCGTGAATTCTTGCCTTTAGGATAATGCTGGTATCCAAGGCAGAACAATATGTTCCGTGTTTAGAAAACTTTGCAGGATTCTCAAGTGGTAGACCAGATTTTTGGGATTTTTTCTGTATATGTGTTTTCCTAGTTATGTGTACAAATTCCTTCAATAATTAAACGTATGTTTGTTTTCTGTATCTTCCATCAAATGAGACATGACATCAGTTTGTACCACATAGAAAGTACAGTATTTTTTCCTTAGTCATAAATAGATAAATAGAGATGGGCGAATCGATTCTAACGAAGTGGAATTCGTTTAGAATTTCAGGAAAACTTCGGTTCGGAAGAAGTCAAAAACTTTGGGGTCTTGGGTGAATAAAGTGTGCTTTTGGTGATAAATGGCTGCGAGCACATGGCGCTACGGGGGGGCAAAAAAATCTGGGAGGAAAAAGGGGCATAGCCTGCAGACATGTCCCGGGTGAAGCCAATCGAGCCCGGCGGGATTCGTGACGTCACCGCACTAATAAGCCCCCGGGCGCGACCCCGGGGGTCAACTCCTCTACGGCTCATCGGGAAAGGTGCTCCCGCGGCTGATAGTTTACAAAAAATTTGTTTTTTATTAACGTTTTCTGTGGGGTATCTCGCTTGTCTCAGGGGTGTTCTTTTAAATGTTCTATTTCAAATTTTTTGGGGGTATTGGTCTGAAATAAGTGTGGTCCACTGCAGCTGCATTTTAATTATTATCCAAGTGGGATCTTGCCGTTCCTGTTGTATTCTTAAAAAAAAAAGGTTTTTACAATAAAATACCACTTCTTTTTTGGTGCTCAATTCTATGCAAAAAATTTAACATCCCGGGTTAATTAAGGTTGTTTTGTGGTGTGCGCCCAAGAAACCGTTTTTTTTCAAAGCCAAAAAATATAAATTTTTCCCTGTAGCCTTTGAAAAGCAAAGGTTTAAATTACAAGTATCTTTGTTGTGGGGCGTAAAAAACAGAAAATTGTAAAAAAATAAAAGCTTATTTTGGGGTTTCTAATTCTTTGGCGCAATTTAATCCGGGGGTTTAAATTTAAAGCTTGTTTTGCTGGTGGTGACAAAAATAAACCGTTTTTTAAACGCCAAAATTTTTAAATTTTTCTGTAGCCAAATTTTTCACAAGCAAAGGTTTTTACAATGTTCTCTTTTGTGTGGCGTAGAAAAACACGCAATTGTAACCGCTACAAAGCTACTATTTTGTACGGCCTAAATTCTTTGGTGAAATTTTACCCCGGGGGGTTAATTAAAGCGGTTTTTTTGCTGGTGTGGAAAAAATAAACGTCTTTTTCAACGCCAAAATATTTTAAATTTTTCCCCGAACCCCCAATTAACAAAAAAAGGGTTAATTACAACTGTTCTTTGTTGTGTGGCTTAGAAAACACGAATTGTAACCCCTACAAAGCTACTATTTTGTCGGTAATTCTTGGCGCAATTTACATCCAAAAGGGTTAAATTAAGCTTTGTTTTGCTGGGGTGTGACAAAAAAAAAAGTCTTTTTCAACGCCAAAATATAAAAAATTTTTTGTAGCCTAATTCAAAAGAAAAGGGTTTTAATTTAAAAACTGATCTTTGTTGTGGGGCGTGGAAAACAGCAATTGAAACCCGCTAAAAAGCTATTTTTGTGCGGCTCAATTCTTTGGCGCAATTTACATCAGGGGTTAATTAAGCGTTGTTTTGCGGGTGTGCTGACAAAAAAAAAACCCGTCTTTTTCAACGAAAATATTTAAATTTTTCCTGTAGCCTAATTAAAAGCAAAGGTTAAATTACAATGTTTTCTTGTTGGGGCGTAGAAAAAAAGCAATTGTAAACGCTACAAAAATACTATTTTGTGGGGTAAATTCTTTGGAAATTTTAATCAGGGGTTAATTAAGCATTTTTTTGCTTGTGTGTGACAAAAAAAAAACCGTCTTTTTCCCCCCAAAATATAAAAATTTTTCCTGTCCCAATTATGTCCGAAGGAAATAGGCCTGTTTTTGCTTTTACATTTAGAAAAACCACAGTGTTTTTAAACGAAACATACAAGAAAATTTTTTCCTGGCCATTTGTGGAGCGCAATTTTTATCCCAAAGGGGTTTCCCCCAAACTTGTTTTTTGGGTTCATTTGGAGTCAAAAAAGGGTGTATATTTATCAATATCCCAATTTATCATCATCAAACAGTGTTGTCATTTTGAACAAACAGTATGTCAGCGAGAGGTGGCGGCCGCACCTGGAAATGGCAGTGGCCAAAACTTCCCGGAAAAAGGCCCAGGTCGCGCACAGCAAGGGGGGTCGGCAGCGGGGTCACTCGGTGAGGCCAAAAACTGCCCCTGTATCTAGCGGCGTTGTTGTACAGAACCAAAAGTTTTGATTGGTTGACTAGGTCATCCTTTCTACCAGATGACATCTGACACCCCCGAAGAGTCGGTGGGAACTGAGACACAAACCCTTTGTGGCAGGGCCGGAAGCGGGTCGCGGCCCCCCACCCCGTCCCCAGCCCGCCTCTGTCCCATCCTTCCCCCAGCCCGGATTACTTTGTGGTTGGGTCAGCGCCACTATATGCAAGGATGAACAATTTGAGGAGGGCAGTCAGAGCTACTTGGCAGTGAAGAAATAGGGCCAATTCCCTGCTTCTTGCAGTAGGCGGCAAAGTATGATGTGGGAGTGGCCATGGGAGGTATGTTTGAGAGGTCACCTCGGCTAACCAAGACCGGTGATGAGGACGCAGTGAGAGGGAAAAACAAAAAAAAATGATGATGTGCCGACCGCACTTGGGGCGGGTGAGGGAAGGGTTATCATGTAGAAAAGAGGGGGTCAGCTTTCGCGTCAGGCAAACCCCCCACCCAGCAAGTGGGTCGTGTGGCCGTGAGCGCAGGATAGCGCAGTGTGGGTGGGAGCCAAGCGGCCCAGGGGTAAAAAAATCCGCTTCGCGGTCCCAAAAAAAGTAGCGGCACAGGGGCCCCCAGCGAAAGGCCCCCGGGCGGGCAAGCAAATAGTCACTAAAATGCGGAGCGTTGGCGGTTTTAAAACCGATACTCGCGGTGTGGCGTTCTTTGCCCAAGACACCCGGGGGAGCCGAATTTGGGGGATATGTGAATTGGGGGAAAATAAATGAAGCGTGGCCCGGGGTAACGTTCCCACGGCCCTGCGTCAACACGCAGCGTCACCATCCGGTGGCCGGGAGAAACGGGCTCAGATGTGGGGTCATCCCGCGCAGAGCACAGAGCAGCGCCCGTGGTCGCTTTCCATTTCAAACCAGTCAAAGCTCCACCCCCTTGCAGAAGGGAGTGTTTCTCTTTGCATCATCGCGGGGGCAGTGCTCCCGTCCCCGCTACTCATGGCGCCAGCATCGTTCAGCGAGGGGGATTGCAAAGAGCAAAGTATGGTCCCATCCCCAAAAGGTGCAGCAGTGACCTGCTCCTGTCGTTGTTGTATTGCAAATCCCTCCCCTTTCCAAATGGTGGAACTCAGCCCCTTCAGAGAACAAGGCTTGTGCAGCCCAGATGGAAGTTCCAAGCCGTAATTTATTTTCCAAAAGGCAGTACCCCCATTTAATTGTAGAAAGATGGTGGGTAGTCTTGAGTTATCGGTTTGTTCCAAGGTGACGGCAGCCGGAGTCTGGGCTTAACTACGGTCAGGGCCCCGTACATGTCCTTTTGGGCCCCCTGGGTGAATGTGCTTCTGCCCCCGGACACCAACAATTGGAAGGAGACGGCTTTCTCCCCCAGTTTCAAACTGCTGCACCTGCGCCCCAAAGTCCGCCCCCTCCACCATCACCCCATCTCAGCCCCCACAAGTATGCTCCATCAACCACATGTGTAGGGCAAACGGTGTCACGAGTTCAAACCTGGCTTGTCTCGGCGAACAAAAATCACAGGGGAGGAAATGCTCCCGGGCTTCGCAAGAAATCGTGGTGGTTTTTATGGCCAAATGCAAATTGGAACCCTGGTGACGGACAATGGGAGGAACATGGGTCCCCCGTGCCCGGGGAGGGATGGTCCGCGCCTGCATGGGCTTTTGTTCAATCGGTTTTGAAAGGTTCCTGAAGTCTTACCGATCTTCAGAACTTTGAAAATGGCCAGGAAATGTGCCATGCACTTTATGTTTTTAAAAGCCGGAAAAACCCTCCTGATTGCAGCAGCAGAACGGCCTCCCCAACACACTCGTTATGGATGTTTCCCCCCCCGCGGAATTAGCCGACATGTTGGACCCGACTGTATGAACAGAGAAAGGCCTTAAGATTTTTTGTTATCCGGGAGACAGAAGTTCCCCTGTGTAACTTTGTGTCAGCCCGTGGCACCCCCGTACCTCCAACTTGTCATTTAAAGTTGCCACCCGAGCTCTCGCTTGTTTTTTTTCTAGCTTTCGCTGCCATGACTTTATCGGTACATTCCCGCTTCAGTTTTTTTGGGAGTTTTCCCTCTTAAGTGCCCAGGGAATTTTTAGTGAAGCGATTTAAGAGCGGCAGCGTCATCTGCGTGCATATAAAACACAACATTGTTTGAAAACCAAACCAATTCCCCCTGCATATTTAAACATGGCACAAAAATTTCAGCACCCTGCCCCGGCTCTGTGCAGCCTGGGGGAAAAAGGTGCTTTTTAAAGGTTCGTGCCCAAATAATTCGGAACCCAAACAAATTTTGTGGAAAATTCGGCGAAGTGCCCGAATCGAATTTTTGAGAAATTCGCCCATCTCTAGTCATAATCCATTAATTGAGACACTGTGATGCTATTTGGTGAATTGCACAGACCAAATGGACTGCTTTAATTATTTGCTGACTGCCCACTAACTTAAAAGGTCTGGGCAGCAGCTGTATATTTGTGCATGGAGATTTTGGAACTAATTTTGCAGCTGCATAGGTGGAGAGTTGACTATCAGTGATAACTTGCTCTCCACTGAGAAGGCAGGGATGGATCACTATCATCCCTGCCTTCTCAATCTCCATAACTGCTGTGTACACAGACAGACAAGAAGCCTATCAGCTTCTTGCTTCCTGGTCTAGGAAAAAGTTAGAATCCCGACAAGCCAAGGTGGAGAGTCTGTTTGGTCAATGGAAGAGTCTCAAGAAGAATGCTAGACGGTGAACCCAAACTCAAGAATCCAAGGAGAATGAATTTGTTAATAAAATTAAAGATTTCTTGTTGCTAATGCTGATGCAATGAAACCTATAAAACTTCAGGAACTTGCTTGCTGAAAGAGAAAAAGGTTGTCCTGGAAGCATGGGACTGTTAGACAGAAAGCTGGCCGAGGTCGAGGAAACAATATTTATGAGAGAAAGGTGATGTCTGAGCATGTGCGGCAAGTCTGAAGAGCTCTCGTCACTGGTTGTGTCCCTTGGAGAAGAGCTGTACACTATGGATCACTGAAATAGCAGCTAAAAGAAAAATGATAAACAAGTAACAAAGATACCTATAAAGAAATTAGATGCAAAAATAGGTACCAATTCCAAATCCCGCATATAACATAGAAAAAAACTGTTTGGAAAATGCACTAAATATACTGGAATAAAAATTAACCTTTATTAATAGTATTTAAAATAAATATTCCAAAAAAAAATATGTAGATCGATGAAAAAAGACCACCAGCACAATTGGACATATAGTGATAAACAACATGTATGTGTGACCAGGCAAGGAGGAAAAAGTGCGTAGAAAGGAACAAAAGATAATAAATTAGTACCACAGAGTGAAGTGGTCTCCTACTATAGACCCTGCCTACAAAAATGTGGGAGAAAACGTCCCGATAAGGACGATCCACCAGGAACCTAGCCTTCCACTAATATAATGGTAATTATCCTATTGACAAATATCAGCACAATCAGGATTAGTAGTATATATATAAAAGTATTAGAATAAACATCACCTTGAGTTAAATATAGTATGCATAGAAGTGCTGCAATTATATCCAATAATTGCAGCAAAATGATTGCGGGTGAATTATAATGATGTAGACAGCATACAACACCGCTTAGCATAACACTTACGATACCACAAGAATCACCAACATGTTTCGGCACCCACAAACGCCACATCAGGGGATAGGTAGGTGGGCTGTAAAGGTGAATAGAAAAGACATATACAAAGAATATCTATAAGAAAGTTACATAAAAAGACAAAGACTATCAACTACATGATGCAAACTTACCTATGGGTGTTGTGCTAAGGGTTATAAATGAAGCGTACGGCTCCAAAAACCGGTTACAGCTATGGTAGGCTGCAGCTGGTCTACAAATAAAGACCGCCTTAAATATTTCCAGACTGTGTAGAGAGTCCAATCATGCATGCATGTCAGGGAATGAAAATGATCATGCCGGTTCCGGGTCCGAGGAAGTAGAGGCAGAGGTAGAGGGAGGAGTCAACGTCAAAGAGGGACTTATAGGCCTTTTTTGGCGGGACGAGATCCTTACCAGCTGAGAGAACGGACACCCACCAGACAACAGTCTCGGCAATAAGTGACTCTAATTTGATTGTCAACTTGTCATCGCATACTCTAACAGAGATACGAGATGACATCTTAAATTGGGCTATCTTTGTTCCCACGGCTAATATACAATACATTCAGATGGATTAAGGATATCCATCTTTTGGACGGAAATATAAGTGGCATAAGTACCTATTGTTTGGAAGAAATAGAAAGAGAGTGTCTAGAATTGGGGATTAATGAAGATCTACTAGAAGATGTCATGATCTTATATGGAATATCCGTATGATAATGTTAATATCAGGCAGAGGACCCTTTACTCAATTTAAAACCTAAATAATATAAATTTCCCACTCAGGGTGACATCTCATCTATTGACATCTTTGTCTCACAGGTCACTAAGGATCTTGAGGAAATTAAAAAAAGTCTTTTCACAAAAATGATAACACAGAACGAGAATAAAGCTATTCGTCAATTGGAGCAAGATCACAACTTGATAGTGAAAACCTGCAGACAAGGGTGGCAATATTGTACTTTTGGACCACCTAAATACTTAGAGATATGTCACTCATTACTTAGTGACACCTCATGCTATGAGATTTTATCATTGGACCCCACTGATGGGTATAAGAAAGAACTGTTAAAGATCTTGAGGATGCTAAAACTAAGAAACTCATATCAGTGATGAGTTTCAGTTTTATTCCCCAAATTTCCCAGAACTCCATACCTTCTATAGTCTGCCCAAGATTCACAAAGGGACTTGTCCCTTAAGGGGTAGACCAATAGTATTCTGGGATCGATTTCTCTCACTCAAATTGTGGTAAATTATTGTCCGCATTCTTGCTCCTTTCGTCCTGTCACTATCGTCTTACACGCGGGAGTCACCTGACCTCTTGTGTAAACTTGTTGGGATACAGGGGGCACCGGGGTGCTGGCTCGCCAGCATTGGTGTTGAAGACTCTAAACCGTATCACCCTTACTTTAGGTATTGAAGCAGTTAAATCTTTTCTGTCCTCGAGGGTATTACAGTTTGGCCCACACAATGATTTTGTTCTACAACTTTTGAACTTTATGCTCACCAGGAATTATTTCTTGTTTAACGGGAGGTTTCTTCCACCAGCTGAGGGCACTGCCATGGGCAGTGCCTGTGCTCACATCATACGCAAATCTGTATCTCGGCTGGTGGGAGGACCTCCACGTTTTTAGTGAGGAGCTCACCACATTGGACTGATCTCATCGTTCTATGGACACGTTACATAGCCGATATTTAATTGTGTGGATGTGGGACCAAATCAGAATTTTTTGAATTTATTGATCTTCTTAACTGTAATTCCTTGGGACTTAGGTTTACTTCTGAAATTCATTCAGATACTTTGAACTTCCTGGATGTTAAAATCATAAAAGATCCAGATGGTTAAAATCTCTACCACACTTTATCGTAACCTTACTGCTTCAATTCTCTACTACACTGGAGAAGTGGCCACCCTGTGCCCTTAAAAAAGGAATTACCAAGAGGTCAGTTTCTCCGGTTACGGAGAAATTGTTCTAGTGTGTCTGAATATGAAACAAAAGCTCTGGACCTTAAAAGACAATTCAGGGAGAAGGGTTATCCCGAAGATGTGATCCTAATGGGCTTTGATTTTGCATTTCCTTCAGAGAGATCAGAATTATTGGCCCCTAAAAACCCATGAAAAGATCCAAACAAGGATCTGCCAGGGATTATTGGCACTTTTGATGAGGCAGGGGAGAGGTCAGAAGATCTTGACAAGCATTGGGACATCCTACTGCTTGATCCAGACTATACGAGATTAAGTTGGGCCTCGCCCTCTAGTCACTTTCAGAAAGGGTCCTAGTCTATACAACAAACTAGTCAAAAGTCACTATAAACCATCACCTACCTCCAAGACCTGGGTAGAAAGACAGCCGGTTGGCTGCTTTAAATGTAGTCGTTGTATTGGTTGTCCATTTCTGGAAGTTGGTAAATATTTCTCCAATCATAAAACCGGACGTCAGTTTTCCATCCGACACTTTATTTATTGTCGTTCCAAGGGGGTAATTTACCGGATTAAATGCCAATGTGGCAAAGAATACATTGGGAAGACAATGCGTGAGTTCCGTCGCCGCATTGGGGAACATCTGGGAGACATTCGTAATGGTAGAGACACTAACGTAGCGAGACACGTTGTGTCATATCATGGCGGAGATCCCAGATGTTTAAAATTTATGGGTATAGACATGATTCTGCCCGACATTCGCAAAGGAGATTTTGATAAATCACTACTCTGTAAAGAATCTTTTTGGATTTATACATTAAATACGATGTTCCCGGAAGGGCTTAATGACCAACTCAATTTTGGTTGTTTTTTGTGAACCTCTTAGACATTAAATTATGCCACTTAGCCTTGTGCATTAATACCTTTGCTGTGTGATTACACCTTCTGTGCTATGCTGATACGCTTATATTTAATATTATTGTTCAATATTACCTTACAATAATCTATTTATCTCTGTGGGACTATTAACCAAGCTCCCTTCTTTCTGTTGATGGCGCTTAATATTGCTGTCACGAGGATTTTATATGTATTATATTACCTATTGTATTATGAGCGATGTGCTGTGATGTCCTGCTCATTAATGCCGATACGTCACTTCGGTCTGTGTTCACTGAATTGTGAGGATATCATTTGCATGTCAGTGACGTCGTGATGAGTTTCAAGCCTCGTTTTGTGTGTCGATACGTCACTTCTGGTTCCTCGGACCGGAGGAACCGGCATGATCATTTTCATTTCCCTGACTGGCATGCGATGATTGGACTCTCTACACAGGTCTGGTAGATATTTAAGGCGGTCTTTATTTGTAGACCAGCGTGCAGCCCACCATAGCTGTAACCGGGTTTTGGAGCCGTACGCTTCATTTATAACCCTTAGCACAACACCCATAGGTAAGTTTGCATCATGTAGTGTGATAGTCTTTGTCTTTTTATGTAACTTTCTTATAGGATATTCTTTGTATATGTCTTTTCTATTACCTTTACAGCCCACCTACTATCCCTGATGTGGGCGTTTGTGGGTGCCGAAACATGTTGGGATTCTTGTGGTATCGTAAGTGTTATGCTATAGCGGTGTGTATGTTGTCTACATCATTATAATTCACCGCAATCATTTTGCTGCAATTATTGGATATATTGCAGCACTTCTATGCGATACTATATTTAACTCAAGGTGATGTGTTATTCTATACTTTTATATATATACTACTATCTTGATTGCTGATATTTGTCAATAGGATAATTACCATTATTTAGTGGTAGGGCTAGGTTCCTGGTGGGATCGTCCTTATCGGGACGTTTTCTCCCACATTTTTGTAGGCAAGGGTTATAGTAGGAGACCACTTCACTCTGTGGTACTATATTTATTATCTTTTGTTCCTTTCTACACACTTTTTCTCCTTGCCCTGGTCACACATACATGTTGTTTATCACTATATGTCTAGATGTGCTGTGGTCTTTTTTCATCGATCTACATATTTTTTTGGGAATATTTATTTTAAATACTATTAATAAAGGTTAATTTTTATTCCAGTATATTTAGTGCACTTTCCAAACAGTTTTTTTCTATGTTATATGCGGGATTTGGAACTGGTACCTATTTCTGTATCTAATTTCTTTATAGGTATCTTTGTGACTTGTTTATCAATTGTGTTATGGCTGGATTCATAAACACAGGTTTAGATACTGCACAGTGGCTAAGTGAAGTTAAGGAAATCTTCTCAGATAGGGAGTTTACACAACAAAAAAAGTATACTCCTTCACTTAATATTGCCTTTAAAGAATTACATAAAGTTTATCGTGAACAAATCTCGACCTGGTGGGAAGTCCAAAGTCTAGATAATTACATCCAAAACCAAATTGTCCCTCGTGGCTTACGTATTTCCCTTACTCCAGGAGTCAAATTGAGGAGTCCTGGTTTCATCAAAAAATGGGAACAAGAAGCCACTAACTCTTCCATCAAATTTATGGAACTCCTTTTGGAAGACGAAAAAGTCTCATTAGAGATCCTAGATAAGAAGGTCAAAGAACACCTTGAAATAGCACGACAGTTTGAACAGAACGCAGACTATTTATCTAAAGAAAAACAACTGCAAAATTCTCTTGATAGATATCAATATCATATCAAGGACAGGAAACACAAACAGTTTGTTAGGGACCTTACCGATTTTCGAGAAAACAAAGCTTATGTTTTCTTAGAGAATAAGGATACTCTTAAAGAGTCAAAAATAGTACATTCCTCTACTGAGACCGACATTTCCGATTCCGATCTTGAATCTGTTGGTAGAAATAGCCGTAGTACACAAAGAAGTAGAGGCAGAGGTAGAGGGAGGAGTCAACGTCAAAGAGGGACTTATAAGCCTTTTTTGGCGGGACGAGATCCTTACCAGCTGAGAGAACGGACACCCACCAGACAACAGTCTCGGCAATAAGTGACTCTAATTTGATTGTCAACTTGTCATCGCATACTCTAACAGAGAACGAGATGAACATCCTTAAATTGGGCCTATCCTTTGTTCCCACGGCTAAATACAATACATTCAGATGGATTAAGGATATCCATCTTTTTGGACGGAAAATAAAGTGGCATAAGTACCATTGTTTGAGAAATAGAAGAGAGTGTCTAGAATTGGGGATTAATGAAGATCTACTAGAAGATGTCAGACTCTTATATCTCTTCATACCTCTCATGAACGGACTTCAGTGTCTCTCACTCCTGCACCCCTCTCCTCCACCGCTCTCTGTTGGTGTCCCTCAGGGGTCTGTCCTGGGCCCACTCCTCTTCTCTATCTACACTCTTGGTCTGGGTCAGGTCATAGCCTCGCATAGCTTTAACTACCACCTGTACGCGGACGACACCCAGCTTTATATCTCCGGTCCTGCCATTCACTCCCTTCTCTCCCGGATCCCAAAATGCTATCATCCATTTCCTCCTTTTTCTCCTCCCGTCGCTTAAAAATAAATGTAGATAAAGCAGAATTCATCATCTTTCCACCGTCCCTCTCTACCCCTCCACCTGATCTCTCTATCACTGTTAATGGCCACACCCTCTCACCAGCTCCACAAGTCCGCTGCCTTGGGATAACCTTTGACTCCTCTTTATCCTTCAAACCACATATCCAAGCCCTCACCTCTGCCTGCCGCCTCCACCTGAAAAATATTTCACGCATCGCCCATTCCTAAAACTCTGACACTACTAAAACGCTAGTCCACGCCCTCGTCATCTCCCGCATTGACTACTGCAACATCCTTCTCTGTGGCCTCCAGTTAGCACCCTCGCTCCCCTCCAATCCATCCTAAACTCTGCTGCCCGTCTGATTCACCTCTCTCCTCGCTACTCCTCTGCCTCTCCCCTCTGCCAATCCCTTCACTGGCTGCCCATTGCCCAACGAATTCAGTTCAAATTACTAACCCTGACCTACAAGGCTCTCCATAACCTCTCCCCTCCATACATCTCTGCCCTAATTTCCAGATACCTCCCCTCACGCAATCTCCGCTCCTCACAGGACCTTCTCCTCTGCTCCCCTCTCATCAGCTCCTCACATAACCGTCTCCAAGACTTCTCCGTGCTTCACCCACACTCTGGAACTCATTAACCCAAAACATCAGACTCTCCCCAACTTTCACCAGTTTCAAAAGCAACCTGAAAACCCATCTCTTCAGGATAGCCTACAACCCACATTAACCCCACCACCACTACACCGGCCCGCAAGCATGTCTGCCCCACACCTTCTGTCTCTCCCCTTCTTCCTTGTAGATTGTAAGCCCTCGCGGGCAGGGTCCTCTTTCCTCTGTTTCAGTTACTAGTCATTTTTGTCACCATTGTATTTGTTCAATATTTGTTATGTATGTAATACCCCTTAAATGTACAGCGCCCTGGACTTAATGGCGCTCTAAAATAAATAATAATAATAATACAGGCAGAGGACCCTTTACTCAATTTAAACCTAAAAATAATAAAGTTCCACCCCAGGGTGACATCTCATCTATTGACATCTTTGTCTCACAGGTCACTAAGGATCTTGAAAAATTAAAAAAGTCTTTTCACAAAAATTATAACGCAGACGAGAATAAAGCTATTCGTCAATTGGAGCAAGATCACAACTTGATAGTGAAACCTGCAGACAAGGGTGGCAATATTGTACTTTTGGACCACCCTAAATACTTAGAGATGTGTCACTCGTTACTTAGTGACACCTCATGCTATGAGATTTTATCATTGGACCCCACTGATGGGTATAAGAAAGAACTGTTAAAGATCTTGACGGATGCTAAAACTAAGAAACTCATATCAGCTGATGAGTTTCAGTTTTTATTCCCCAAATTTCCCAGAACTCCAACCGTTTATAGTCTGTCCAAGATTCACAAAGGGACTTGTCCCTTAAGGGGTAGACCAATAGTATCTGGGATCGATTCTCTCACTCAAAATTGTGGTAAATATATTGACCGCATTCTTGCTCCTTTCGTCCAGTCACTATCGTCTTACACCCGGGATACAACTGACCTCTTGTGTAAACTTGATGGGATACAGGTGGCACCTGGGTGCTGGCTCGCCAGCATTGATGTTGAAGCACTCTACACCAGTATACCCCATACTTTAGGTATTGAAGCAGTTAAATCTTTTCTGTCCTCGAGGGGTATACAGTTTGGCCCACACAATGATTTTGTTCTACAACTTTTGAACTTTATCCTCACCAGGAATTATTTCTTGTTTAACGGGAGGTTCTTCCACCAGCTGAGGGGCACTGCCATGGGCAGTGCCTGTGCTCCATCATACGCAAATCTGTATCTCGGCTGGTGGGAGGACCTCCACGTTTTTAGTGAGGAGCTCACACATTGGACTGATCTCATCGTCCTATGGACACGTTACATAGACCGATTTTTCTAAATTGTGTGGAGTGGGACCAAATCAGAATTTTTTGAATTTATTGATCTTCTTAACTGTAATTCCTTGGGACTTAGGTTTACTTCTGAAATTCATTCAGATACTTTGAACTTCCTGGATGTTAAAATCATAAAGATCCAGATGGTAAAATCTCTACCACACTTTATCGTAAACCTACTGCTTCCAATTCTCTACTACACTGGAGAAGTGGCCACCCTGTGCCCCTTAAAAAGGAATACCAAGAGGTCAGTTTCTCCGGTTACGGAGAAATTGTTCTAGTTGTGTCTGAATATGAAACACAAGCTCTGGACCTTAAAAGACGATTCAGGAGAAGGGTTATCCCGAAGATGTGATCCTAAAGGGCTTTCATTTTGCATTACATTCAGAGAGATCAGAATTATTGGCCCCTAAAACCCATGAAAAAGATCCAAACAAGGATCCTGCCAGGATTATTGGCACTTTTGATGGGGCAGCGGGAGAGGTCAGAAAGATCTTGACAAAGCATTGGGACATCCTACTGCTTGATCCAGAATTACGAGATAAAGTTGGGCCTCGCCCTTTTAGTCACTTTCAGAAAGTGTCCTAGTCTTTTAAAACAAACTAGTCAAAAGTCACTATAAACCATCACCTACCTCCAAGACCTGGTTAGAAAGACAGCCGGTTGGCTGCTTTAAATGTAGTGGTTATATTGGTTGTCCATTTCTGGAAGTTGGTTAATATTTCTCCAATCATAAAACCGGACGTCAGTTTTCCATCCGACATTTTATTTATTGTCGTTCCAAGGGGGTAATTTACCGGATTAAATGCCAATGTGGCAAAGAATACATTGGGAAGACAATGCGTGAGCTCCGTCGCCGCATTGGGGAACATCTGGGAGACATTCGTAATGGTAGAGACACTAACGTAGCGAGACACGTTGTGTCATATCAGGGCGGAGATCCCAGATGTTTAAAATTCATGGGTATAGACATGATTCTGCCCGACATTCGCAAAGGAGATTTTGATAAATCACTACTCTGTAAAGAATCCTTTTGGATTTATACATTAAATACGATGTTCCCGGAAGGGCTTAATGACCAACTCAATTTTGGTTGTTTTTTGTGAACCTCTTAAACATTATATTATGCCACTTAGCCTTGTGCATTAATACCTTTGCGTGTGATTACACCTTCTGTGCTATGCAGATACGCTTATTATTTAATATTATTGTTCAAATACACTTACAATAATCTATTTATCTCTGTGGGACTATTAACCAAGCTCCCTTCTTTCTGTTGATGGCGCTTAATATTGCTGTCACGAGATTTTATATGTATAATATTACCTATTGTATCTATGAGCGATGTGCTGTGCATGTCCTGCTCTTAATGCCGATAAGTCACTTCCGGTCCTGTGTTCACTGAATGTGAGGATATCATTTGCATGTCAGTGACGTCGTGATGAGTTCCAAGCCTCGTTTTGAGTGTCGATACGTCACTTCCGGTTCCTCGGACCCGGAACCGGCATGATTATTTTCATTTCCCTGACGTGGCATGCGATGATTGGACTCTCTACACAGGTCTGGTAGATATTTAAGGCGGTCTTTATTTGTAGACCAGCGTGCAGCCCACCATAGCTGTAACCGGGTTTTGGAGCCGTACGCTTCATTTATAACCCTTAGCACAACACCCATAGGTAAGTTTGCATCATGTAGTGTGATAGTCTTTGTCTTTTTATGTAACTTTCTTATAGGATATTCTTTGTATGTGTCTTTTCTTTTCACCTTTACAGCCCACCTACCTATCCCCTGATGTGGCGTTTGTGGGTGCCGAAACATGTTGGGATTCTTGTGGTATCGTAAGTGTTATGCTATAGCGGTGTGTATGCTGTCTACATCATTATAATTCACCGCAATCATTTTGCTGCAATTATTGGATATATTGCAGCACTTCTATGCGATACTATATTTAACTCAAGGTGATGTGTTATTCTATACTTTTATATATATACTACTATCCTGATTGCTGATATTTGTCAATAGGATAATTACCATTATTTAGTGGTAGGGCTAGGTTCCTGGTGGGATCGTCCTTATCGGGACGTTTTCTCCCACATTTTTGTAGGCAGGGTCTATAGTAGGAGACCACTTCACTCTGTGGTACTATATTTATTATCTTTTGTTCCTTTCTACACACTTTTTCTCCTTGCCCTGGTCACACATACATGTTGTTTATCACTATATGTCCAGATGTGCTGTGGTCTTTTTTCATCGATCTACATATTTTTTTTGGAATATTTATTTTAAATACTATTAATAAAGGTTAATTTTTATTCCAGTATATTTAGTTCATTTTCCAAACAGTTTTTTTCCAAAAGAAAAATGATGCAGAATTATTAATAATGATGAATTGTGACAATGTTTATTTTTTAATTTGCAAGCTTCCCACATCAACTTTACTTTGTGGCAAAAGCCCCTTAATGCAGGTAATGAGTACTTTACAAATATGTTATGTCATCAGGTGATCCTGCTATTTAAATTATCCATGTGTTTGATCAGTGAACGCCATCTAGGATACTCTAATGAGAAGTGATTTTTTTTTTTGTTTTAGTATACAGAGTGCTTTGCTTGTTTTAGTACAGGGCTTTTTAGGATATAGTCCTGGAGCAATGGCATCCTTTTCATGGTGTGTCCTCCGCTGTATAGGAAGGGTTACATAGGCTATATGTTAGCTGCTTTGTCTGATCTAGAACACCCCCTATCTAGCTTTTACTATAGTTGGGGCACTATATTTGTTTATTAATGTGATAGTAGTAAAAGTTACGTTTTAACCTTACGGAGAATATTCAGTGATATGTAACATTAGAAGGACCTGCAGTGATCAGCTAATGACCACGGGACCACATGTTTAAAAGGTTTTTTTTTTAAGAGAAAGCCCCTTTAAATAACAAACAATGTTAGAGATAAAGATTTCCGACAGAGAAAAGCTGACAGACGGACTTTAAAACAAAGTTGAGGCTATCACTCCCCCGAGTCTCAGAGTCACTGGTTTCCTAATATTCCATAAAATGTTCTTGCATACCAAACAAAAAAGGTTTTTTTCTATATAATTTACTATAACATGATTTTAGATCTTTTTAAGTGTCTTTTTTATCGCTTAATAACTGTACAATAAAGGAAGATTTGAGGTTATGTATTTGTGGCTTTTCTGTTCTTTGACGTTCAATCCCAGGAGAGCAATGAGTTCTCAACAGTGAAAAAGACAGTCAGCAGTTTGAAGACATTGAGTACCATTTTTTTAAAGAATCTTAGAGCAACAACATCTTTAGCTCCCTCTGGGGATGGAAATATGTATTTTATTATTTCATGCAGTACTTTTTTTTATTATTTTCTTGTTTAGGAAAACAATATGCGGTTCCCTCTCCTTTATTGTAAATATTAAGCTTCACTGTAAAGTTTTAGGGTTCTATTTTTTTTTTTTTTTTACTTTTAGCAGGGAGGACATAAACCTTAAAGTCGGCTAAGAGTATTAAACAAATTTTGGAATTTTTTTATTCAGCAAAATTCAAAAAAATACAAAAAACAAAACTGTTTTTATGCTTTTCTATTTTGGATTCAGGAGTATTCCAACAATAAATATTTATGTTGTATATGTAGGTGTGATTATAAATTTATCATAGTGGAAAGAATAACTTAGAGGCTCTTATGTAGCAGAAGAAAGGAAAGGTGGTAACCAAAAAATGGAGGAGAGGTAGAAGATGTAGGCTGAGCTTGTATGCCACACTCTTCTTCGACTTGGATAGCAGTTACAGAGACAGCCAAGCCAATGTTCAGTTTCTTTAACTGCAATAGTGGTGTTCGAACTGTTCAAGCAAAGTTAAGTTCGAGTCGAACATCTCGATTTTCTCGAACTCGAACCAAACATTTTACAGATCATTCATTCAACATGCCATTTTAATAGTTTTCAGTGCCTCTCTGCACTTTTGGCAGCCATCCAATCAGTGCAGAGCACAGAGAAATGTCAAAAACATCATCACTGATGCGTAGGGCTCTCATAGGCTGCTAAAATCACATGAACGTTATATATATTTCACTGTATTGTGTTTTCATTGGCTGCTAAAATCACATGAACATAATATATATTTCACTGAATGCCGTTTTCAGCTCACTCTCAGTACTGTACAAGCTGCTCTCTGTCTGCTTGCTTGCATGCAGGCACAACATTTGTTTATTACTGATTTTAGACAGGAAAAGTTGCTATTTAGATTAGTTAGGTAGTTAATTAGGGGGTGTGCAACAAGCTTAGGGAATCAAGATGTAGTTAGATAGCATTTTCCTCTCCTTAGACAGCAATAGTTAGGGAGTTTGATATTGCTGGCTGCATTTTTCCCACACCTAGAAGCTGTTATTTGGTGACATTTGCAGGCTCACATAACGCCTAACTCTCATATACATGGGTATATATTATACAGAGTGTTTGGATTTGCTAAATCATACTCAGTGCCCAAAAGTTCAGTTTCTGCAGTATTGGGGGTGAAATCATTTTATAACACATCATCTCCAATTCTCCTATACTAGAAATAGATTCTAAATAGTGGTTGCAGGTGAAAATTATACTGAGTGGAGAAAACTTAACTTTTTGCAGTTTCGGGGGTTCAGTAATTGTATAACACACCGTCTTCCAAATAATCCATATTCTGAAGACCTCTTTGATCACACAATGTAGTTGGGGTTAGAAGGCAATTCAAAACATCAAGAGGCAAAATAGCATGATTTTGTCTGCTTTGACACCCAAACACTGATACCCTCAGAGGAGTAGAAGGAAGCTGTACCATTGGCAGAAATCCTGAGCGGTCAGTAATACCTCGCAGTGCCTGTGGCTTCTAGCCTGCAGCTTGAGGATGTAGACTGTGAGGAAGAGGAAGTCCCTTGTGATGATGATGACATTGCGGATCCAATGTGGTCTTTTGAGCAGCAGTTGGCTAGTGCATCATCAGTGGAGGAGGATGATGGGTAGTGTCAGTGCGGGTCAGGCCTCAGAAGGGGAGAGGGTGATCGCACAAGTCTTCTAACATTACTCTATCAGCAATGATCAGTGGTGGCAGCAGTAACACTGGTACTAGGTTTTCACAGTGGAAGAGGTCCAGGACCTGTGAAGCCTATGTCTTTTTCGATAAAGCCTCAGATTTGCCGCCTGATGTCGTATGCCAGATTTTACGTCAACGTGTCAGTAGAGGAAAGAATGAAAAGAGTTTAAGCACATTGAAAAAACAGGCACATGCTGGAAAGCATGAATTTGCTGTGGAATAGTCGCTTTGAGAAAAAAGAAACACAGGTTGTGGGCCCCAAACCCACCGTGACATCTCTGCTTCCTCCGCCGCATTTCCAACCCCAAGCAGACCTCGCTCCCAAATGTGCGGACGCTGGAAGCACCCACCCCCCAGTCCCGATTGTTGGCGTTCCCCCACCGCAACAAGCCTGCCCTTTTTTTCCTTTCTGTCGAACCGGCCTCCATGTTCCCCTTTGGCATTTTCTGTCTGTCCCCAATGGTACTGCCGTCTAATCTGTAAACCTGCAGAGGCATAAGTTAAGTTCTTGGGCCCTGCCATTCCAAATGTCCCTTTTTCCCAATACCGGTGTTTTTTAGTGTTAAAGGGTTTTTGGGCTCATCGGTGCTAGTGACTCTATAGAAAAGTCCTCTTGCAAGCTGTCCTCATGTTTTCAATTACCCGTTGAAAGGAATTAATTATTTTACCCTCTAAATTTTTTTTTGTCATGAGGGCCAAATTTTTCACTAAGTTGTTCAATGTTCCGATTCTGTTAGGAGGGTTTTAAAGTTCTCCTCACCTGTATAGGTATGAAATTAACCAAAATTTTCCCATTGAGTTTTTGGGGGTTTTGAGTTCGAATTGAACCTTAAACCAAACATAAACTGTCGATTTTGACTCAAAAATTTTAGTTCGCTCTTTTAAAAACTAAATTTTATGAAAAAAGTGCGGCCCACACATTTCTCTCCTCCCTTTCTGGTCCATGATTAGACAGTTTCAGTTACCCAACAGGTCATGGAACCTCCGTGTACTTTGAGGACCTCTACTTGTCAGACATTATAATAAAATCTTTGGGAAATTTGTTTTGTCTTGGTTGGAATGCATTATTAAAACACATTTTATTAACAAATTCCTGGTTTGTTTTTTTACTTTAATATGAGGGGAAATAGTAAAAAAGGTTATTTTTCACATTAATTTTTATTTGTTTATTATTTTAACATCAAAAGTGTCACTAAATAAGTTTTGGAATTGTGTCACTTTTCCATCATGATATATTAGCCCCAGTTGCAGGTTAAATCCAGAGGAAATACATCCCTTTCACTGACTGAAAAGTTGACCTGGGTCTGTTAAGACCCTGCAGCTCAGGCTTTTACCGAGCTCCGGTGGTCACATGACCACAGGATGGGGAAGAAGGAAGCTGACAGACTTCCTGCCTGTCTATGTATACAGAGCATATTGAGCTCTGTACTCATAGCAGTCAGAAACAGAGGGATGGTAACAAACATTGCCTGTCTTCTCAGTGTCAAACCAACTACCATTGACAGCTGACTCTCCACCTGCATACGTACAATTAATTTCCAGAAAAGTCCCTTTCAGGAAAAAACTGCCCAAAACCCGGAGTTTAAAGTTGGCGGGCAGTCGGCAAGAAGGGAAAAAAATGAGTATTGTTTACAATGAAGTGCTTTGCACTAATAAAGTACAGAGAAAAACTAGTGGTTTTAAAAAGCCTGCTCTTTACTGCCAGCTTCAGGCTCCCACTTCCTGTTTAGGCCGCAGGTGGTTCTACAGCAGTGACTGACACTTTAGTTGTGCTATTCCTACCTGAGCTATTAGAGGAATATTGGTGATGTAGGGGTTCTAACAGCAAGGCATAAGGCGAAAGTGCTCTAAAGAGTTTAAGTTTGTCAGTAAATAAAAGATAGACAAACTCCTCTGTGCTGATGAGGCACAGCAAGGAGTGATGTCCCCATCCCAACCACTGCTAGAAGAGACTGAGGTTATCGGTATCCTAGGAAATGTACTGTAAACAAGCAGGAGATAAGAAGTGCCCTAACTCTGAAGTTAAACAAAATTGGAACAGCAGTGTATTTGGAAATCATCTTTATTTACCTTTGCTGACATATTTAAAGCAAATCAATGTGATGGAAATACCCCTTTAACCTAATTTTTGTTTAATGGTACAAAAATCTTTTGAATTCAGTTTGTTTAATTGTTTCTGTTTATATTTATTTCTGGGATATCTTACTGTTACGTTTACTAAACAAAGTGGCTACAAAGCTCGGGGGATTTTGGGGGGCCTCGGGCCCACCGCGGGCACAGATGGTAAAACTCGCGGTGGGTAGCCGAAGTGCAGGATGGGTCAGCCGGTGCTGGAACAGAGAACAGGGCACTGTAGGTGTAGCCGTTTAATGGATGGCACAGTCCCAGGATGGTAGCGGACTTGGTACTACTCGGTTTCGTAGGTATATAGCAGACTGGAGCAGCGGCAGATGTTCAGCAGGAAAACTGTTAAACGTACTGGTAAAGGTACAGAAGTAACAGCAGCAATGCAACAGACAGGGGGTCAAGCTATGTGTAAGCCAAACACAACAACGAACTGACCAGGAGTAAAGGGAGGGAGTTCCTTATGAAGCCAGGAGTCAGAGGTCACAGAGCAGGAAACAGTAACACTGTCTCTTTAAATGCGGTGCCGTGCGCGTGCCCCTAGAGAAAGCGCTTGTGTGCACAGATGGCCAGGGAGCCAGAGATAGCATTGGAGACTCGAATCTACCAGCAGGAACAGCTGCAGGACAGACAGGAGCCGGGGCAGGTAAGTGACAAGAGCCCGGGACACTAGGGATGCCGCGCAAACGGGGGGGTCACGGGAGACACGTGCATGCCAACGGCCCTAGCAGGGGTACGGGATAAACGTGAACCCTTACATACAGCATTCTCTCAATCACCCATCATCTCTATTTAGTCAAATTTTATTGTTTCAACCATTCCTTATTTAAAAAAAGTTTTTAAATCTTATTTTTTCCAAAAAACAACCAAAAAACCCCCCCCAAACCCAAAAAACCCCCCCAAACCCAAAAAAAAAAACCCAAAAAACCCAAAACTTTAGTTTGATTTTTTAATTTGTTAAATTTTGACTTAGATAACAATTTAGTCCCTTGTTTAGTAATCAGTGCAGAAATCCAGGTATTTCCAAAGGATTTTCTTACAACAGCATCGATCTGAAAATGTGACTCCCACCCTCCCGTATCTTGCTATGTACAACACATATTTGTGAGTCCTAGGACATGTGTTCTAATTGTTAACATATTTTTGACTACCTGCCTAAACATGCCCCTTCCTAGGTTTCAAATATAGCAGGAAAATTTTGACATTTTTGAAGGTGAGCCTATTAACATTTCCATTACGTGGGGAGTTTTTATATTAACCCCTTAATGACCTATGACATATATTTACATCATAGTGCCATTATGGAGCTATGAAGCGGGATAGGCGGCGTGTGCGGGCTGCTAACAGCAAGAAATGGAGCCAGCTCTAAATGAGTGAGAAATGGAACCATGTACTGTTTCTCACTGCGACGACCCCCTTAGGGGGTGGGGGGGGGATGAAGTTTTAAAAATAGCAATTATTTTAATTTTTTTTCATTTTTTAAAACCATTTTTACTTTTCCTGATCGCTGATTAATACGTCGTACCTTACTGTACTGCAGTGAATTACCCTTTGGCAAGGCCAGATGTGGTGTCAAAATAGACATCCTGGAAGCCTTTGTTAGATTTACGGTTTGATATGGAAGCCATTGACACCCTGCAGTCATGCAGAGGGGTGTTGATGGAGATAGAGGGAGCTCCCTCATCTCTGTCATTCACTTAGATGTGCAGTCACAAATGACCACAAGATTTAAGGGGTTTACAGTATGCAGCCAGAGTAAACTTTGGTCTTGGCTAATAGCACACAAACCCAATTGTAATATTCAGCTTGTTTCATGCGCTAAGCATGCAGGCTCTGCTTGTGAGCCTGTACAAGCTATTGGATTTACACATCTATCTCTTTGCAGGAACACCTTCCCACATGAAACATATGGTTATGTCCAATGTTGGGAAGGAGTTAAAAAAAAATATATTTTTTTTTGCACCATCATATTCTGAGGGCCGTAACGTCTTTATTTTTCTGTCGACAGCACTGTGTTATAGCTTGCTTTTTGTCATAAGAATTGATGTTTTCATCTGAACATTTTCACACTTAATGACTAGTGATGAGCGACTGCGTCAACTATCGTCATCGGATCGATAGTCGATATCGTCAATTATCATGCCGATATCCAATAATAGATAATCGCCGATGACTAATGTTGAGCGATTATTATCGACAAAGTTGAAATCGGCACGGTTTTTATGTTGATCGGATTTTTTCGATCACGCGATAATTTAGGTTAAAATCTGTGCATAATCTATCAATATCGCGCCATTTTTGCTGGTTCCGGTCATTTTGGCGGCCAGCAAATAAGCTTAGGGGAATAGAGCAGGGTGAGCTGGGTGTGCGACTTTCAGGGACTGGGATGTGTATGGTTGTGATTGGCGGGAAAAAAATCACATGACTCGTTTTACATAGAACAGCCCTTCCTGTTCATGATCAGTGGGGTGTCTGTGGCTCATAAGAGCAGGACGTGTGCTCTTTGTCTCTCTCAAAACAGCTCAGCGAAACTATTCTCTTTGCTCACATAGACAACTATGCTTTTAGCTGTGAACATTAGAACTTAGGTAGATTAGAGATTTTCAGTTTTTAATTACTTAGGCTGAGAATTTTAAAGGGCATCTAGCACTGTACAGCAGCAAAAGGGAGGAGAAGGGGGGGGGGGGGAGAGTTGGGGGGGCGAACACAGACAGACAGGCTGGCAGGCATTTGAAAGGAGAGTGGATAATTGCGCTGCCCAGACTCTGCTTTGACCCTGCATTGAAATGGGTTTTTAAATTAACAGTTTTTGGCCAGGTTTTGGTGAAATATTAGCTTGTATTTTGTGCAGCCTTATTATATTAGGATACAGATCTTTTCTAGTAACTGCAGGGGATTTGATAGGTGCAAAACTCCTTTTTTATCTGTACACGATTTAATTAGGTTTTTTTTACTTTGGCGCAGCTCAGTTTTGTTCAAAGACCAATTTGTTCTTACAATAGGATACAGAACTTTTTTTAGTCACCGCAGGTGTTTTTATAGATGCAAAAACCACGTTTTATTATCCGTACACAATTTAATTACGGTTTTTCACTTTTGGGGCAGCCCAGCTTTGTTCAAAGCCCATTTTTTACTTACAATAGGATACAGAACTTTTTAGTCACGCGGTGTATTTATAGGTGCAAAAAATGTCTTTTATTATCCGTATACATTTCAAATAGGTATTTTTTTTACTTGGTGCGGTCCCAGTTTTGTTCATTAGAGCCACCTTGCACTTAAATTTGAATTACAGCAATTTTGTAGTCACCGCAGGTGTATTTATAGGTGCAAAAAAACGCCCTTTTTATATGTATTAAAATTTCAAATAGGTATTTTTTTATTTTGGTGGGCCAGTTTGGTCTAGAGCTACCCTTTTATTAAATTTGGGAATACAGCAATTTTGTAGTCACCAGGTGTATTTATAGGTGCAAAAACGCCCTTTTATTATCCGTATACATTTCAAATAGGTATTTTTTTTAATTTGGGGGCGGCCCAGTTTTGTTCATAGAGCTGCCTTGGCACTTAAAAATTTGAATACAGAAATTTTGTAGTCCCCGCGGGTATTTGTTAGGGATATGCCCAACTAATAAATCTTTTTAAAAATTTAACTTTTAATATTACCATAATAAAATTTGGAGGAATGAGCCAAGCCCAAAGACAATACTAACAAAATACATACAAAACACCAAAGGGGAGGACCCGTGGGTAAGTAGATGAAACCATATATCCTACTAAACCCCTACCCAATTTCCCCTGACAAAATCAGGATTTTTCCCCCCGATAAAGGGCGGGGTTCCCGCCCGGATCCTGACCCTTAAAGACTTTTGACCCTTACTCCTAGGGTGATAAAGCCCCGACTGTTTCGATGCCCTTAATAAATCGTTTCGGGGACGGTAAGGGGGAAAGCTCACCAAATAAAAAAAAAAGGAAAAAATGCAAATTTTTTAATATATTCGGTGTCAACAGTGTTTTCAAACAAAAAAAAAAAAGAAAAATTTAATATGTTTAGTGTTAAATTTTGAATTTTAGAAATCCAAGCCCGGTTAGCTGGAAATACCCTCTCTGGCTATTTGTTGGAATCCCTCAGCGACCCCTTTAAAAGGGGAAACCGTATTTCCCTAGACAAAAGGGGTTCCCAAAAGTTGTTTGTAAAGTGGGTAACTATAAGGTGTTCAAAACTCCCTGGGACCGGATAATCCAGTGAAAAGTTGTGGAGTATGGTCATCCCCAAAGATAAATGTAGTTAGGAGAAAAATATGCTCAAGGACATTCAATATTTTCTTTTTTCCATGGATCCCCCCCTTGAGCCCCAAAAAACCTCCCCAGATTACCGGGTCAAAAAGATAATAACACTCACTTGCCCCGTTTTTCACTTGCTGCTACTTAGGCCATGGATAAAGGCAAAATTGAGTGAATAACGGCCCATATCATAGTCCCAGCGTAACAAGGTTACCCCCTTAAAATTTCAATCCCCCTCCCTGCCCTCGGCTGGATTTTAATGGGTCAGCAGTACCAAAACATTTGGGCAGGTCCCCAGATTAAAACCCCCGGGCCCCTCCCCAAAGGGTATCATCAGTCCCCCCCGTGGGCGTGTGACCCATTGGTTTGTCGGCCGCACTATATTACGGCCGCGGAGACTTCGGTATCCCCTGACGTACCGGAAGTGACGCGAGGACACTCGATTCATTGCTCTTAACTGTTTGTGACAGCCTATTTTAAAAAAATCAAAAATTTTTTAATGCCAAAAAAACAAAGTCGGGCAAGAAATTCAAAAAAAAGCTTCTGTTTTATATTGCACTAAATTTGGTAGTATATGGCGTGGGTCCCGAGAGGGAAACACATCCCTGCATCAAAAATAGTCAGGTATGGGGGGTATAGATCGTTAAGAGATGCAGTGAAAACTTAGTTCAGGGAGGAAAGAGGGGGCCATAGGAGAAAAAAAAGGGGAGGATATTTTCCCCCTAGGGACAGATAGTAAGGGAATGTGGGGCATAATTTAGACAGTCCCTTTCCCCCCTCCTTTTGGGTTTTAATTTTGAGAAAAACAAAGAACCCCCCTTTTTTCAGGCCCCTCTGGGACATGGTCTTAAGCCCCAAAGACCTTCTGTCTCCTCTGTAGGAGGGCCTTCCAGTTCCCCCCCCCGGGGGTGGTGGGGGGGGGTTTTTTACATCATCCGGATGGTAAATTTTAGACATTTTGGGTCTCCGCATGGGAACCCACAGGTTGGCCGAGTGTTTCCGTTGGTTCCCCTTTTGTGTTAAAAGTGTTCCCCAATTCGTCTCCGGAAACTCCCAAATTTGTTTACCAAGTTTTAAAGGCCACATTGGAAAGTGGGGCCTTATAGATGCCCCCTTTTTTTTTAAGTTAAAGATTTTAGTGATTTTAAAAATTCCCCTTTTTTTAAGTGTTATAGGGAAAAATTTTTTTCCAAACTTAAATGTATTGGCACGCCACACGCCATTCATTTTGCCTGAGGAAGGGGAGGGTTTGCCCCGAAACGTTCCCGCCCGGTGCGCGCTAGCTACCATCATTGCCCCATTCTGTTGGGGCCCTGGGTCTCCCCAGACGATGCGGGCTTTTCCCTTGAATTTTTTAAATGACCGGGAGGTCGCCCCAACGCTGAGTTATGCTATTCTTTTGTCCTTTATTGTCATGCTGTATATCAGGTTGGGAAAGCTGAAAGGGTGTAATTTTTAAAAGTGCTTCATTAAAATGTTGAAATTTTAACTGGGTTTCCAAAATTCTTTAAAACCATTGGCTCCCCCCACCAAGAGTCGGCTTTGGGGGCCGGGGTCTACGGCGTCCACTAAGTGGGAGAAAAAGGCAACTACTCTTAGCCCTCTGCAAATAAATTCCCCCTTTGTAAAGCCCCCTGGGCTTTTCAATTGCCCCCGGCTCCCCCGGGGTCAAAGTCCTTTTTTTGGGGCAATTTTCTTTCCCTTTCAACTCAGGGGCGAGTAAAATGGTCCCATACAACTCAGTTGTGGGCTCTCCATGCATAAAACACATTGGGCAACAGACAGTTCGGCCACTTTTTTTTTAGATGTCACAACCCATGAGTTAATACAAAAAGGTATTCCCCCAGCCCCATGTGCATTTCCCGGGTTCTAAATGACAACCACATTACCAGCGCTATCAGCCCTTGTAGATTGCCTACACACAACGGCAATCTTGGCATTGTTCCCCCCATTGCAGATGTTTCATTATCTTTGGTCTCACAAAAGCAAGTGGTCCATGGTTTGTCCCAGCAAGCTAACTAGGGTTACCAGAAGCTGTAAGGACAGCACACTTCTCAGGGTCTCTATTCACCATGGCCACTTGGGGCGCACCTGAGCCCAAACCTACTACCTCTGTGTCTGCAGGATTACGATGAAACCAAGACCTCTCTTCAATACAAGTCCTCTGGTCCTCACTGACATCTCTGCTCCTTAGGGTCAGCTACCTTCTCCAATTCCTCTGGACCATGAAGCTCCGCCTCTTGGCTACAAGCCGACATCTGGTCTATCTCAGTGACCACCTCAGTGATGATACTCTCCCCGGCAGTAGAACCGACTGTGTCACCATTTACCTGCTGGTCAATGCTCACAGGGTTATTGCCGACAATCCCTTCATCTAGGAGACCTCTTCTGATAATCTCAGCCTCTTTACTGGGTGAGTTTTTAATGTCTGAGGACTCGCCGGTCCCTCCATACACCTGACTCACAGCAGCTGAAAGACCACAATCACTGTCTGTTTCCTCCCTTCCATGCATTACCTTTGCATGAGTACAGGGGTCGCTGGCACACATGGACTTTACTGACTGCCACAGGCATTTGACTTGGGGTGACCCCCTGAGGAGGTTTTATATTGCACTACGGGGCCACAAATAATGCAAATTCGAAATACAAACCTCACCCCCAATCAGCGGGCATTTTTAAATGGTTTCAGGGGTCACCCTTTGGGAAAACCTCTCAAAGACACTTTGCCCTCCCAAAGATGCCCTTTATCGGAAACCTCCCCCAGGGGACAGAGGTATTTTTCCCCCTGTGCACATTTTCTCACGGGGTGTTTTCTAGCCGAGCTCTTTTGCTTAAATTTGGGTGGGGGATGTTTCTTTCAGACCCCCTAAAACCATCTCAAAGGGGAACTCTCAGTTTTCTATTGGGAAACTTAAAATTTTTTCTAAACCTAAAAATTCACACAATAAAGCTGGATTTCAAGGGCGGGGACACAGTTGGGAAAATTTGGGTTATCGGGTCATAGCACCCCGGCCATCCTCCTTGTGATCCCCAAATTAAACAAAAAATTGGGCCCTGTGTTCACATTAGGAAAAACTCGGGTTAACACTTTTAAAACATCAATAGTTCAAGGAGGAATTGGGGGGAAAATGGCCCCCAACCTGTAGGTCCCACAAACCCAAGAACATTCTACCTCTGTGATACCTTTAATACTGTTCCAAAACCCTCTGGGGGGGAATTTATCAGCTGCCCAAAAGGGCACTTTTTTCCCATCGGGGATTTAAACCCACCCACCTGCCTACACTAGGGTTCATGCCTACACCCACCCCTGTGGGGTCCAACCCCGCTCACTCCTTCCATCACTGGGAGCCCCTTTTTGACCATGGCAGTAAAAGCTACTGGGAAAAACAGCAAATTTTGGAGCAAAAAAAATTTCCCTAGGAAAATACAGATCTCAGCCACGACATTTTCTTCCCTACTCCGCAGTGGGTACAATCCAGGTCCCTTTACAGAGTGTCCACTCTGTAATACACTGCCAGGGGTGCACACAGAAACTTTCCTCAGCACATATTCCCTTTCACAGGCAAATTTTTATCACTTCTGAGGCGCATTTATGAAAGGGATACACCTCAAGTCCCAAAACACAACCCTCATTAAATTATTTCCTCAACATTTTTGGAGTCAAAACATCCTAGGACTTCCCGGGTCAAAACTGAAAAAATAAAAAGCTCCCCCTGGGACCGCCATAAACCCCAGAACTGGTGGCCATCAATCCCTGGGGGACGCATTACCTTTTTCGACTTCAGGCTATCATTAGGTAAAATCAGTGCCCTGGGGGTACTGGCAGACACACTCCCAACTGGGGCTCCAGACACTTCCCCACACAGGGTTTAGGGCAAAACACCCTCAAACGGTTTTTTTGGCAGGAAATGCCCAAAAAAACAAACCCTTTTTTGCTATGGGGAACCACATTAGTCCCGTGAGTTGGGTTTTGTTAAACCCCTGTCTCCATATTGTCCCAAACATGCCCCCTAGGGGCCCCAAATTGAGCTTGTCTGCTCTAAATGGGGTTTTGGGAATTTCTTTAGGAGCTAGTAACACTTTTGCCCCGAACTGCATGCCTATCCCTGACGCCTTTAAACCCCAGGGGCAGCCCGGTGCTCTCTGCTTAGCACCTCTAGACACCGTTCAACCTAGCGTAAAGGGCCCGTTCACACGGCTTTTTTGGGCACGGATTGGCCGTATCCCCCGCCGGGTTTGCGTTTCAGGATGGCGCCAAACCGTCCCTGTTCCTTAGGTAATTCCCCCTGTTATAGAGAAAAAAGGGATTCCGTGCTCCCCTTTCCCCCTTTGGGGGGGGGGAAAAAATCCGCCCGGGGGGGGAAAAACGAATGCCCATTTTTTTAAAGGGGCGTACCCGCCGAAAACAAAAGCATTGTCTATGGGGCCGGGAACGGCGCCCCGCCTTTCTCCGGGCCCCGCCCCCCCCCGCCCCTTTTTCACCCGGCGGATTTGTTTTGGGTCAATTTCGGACACCAAAAACCCTCGGAATAAAAAGGTGTGAACACGGCCAAAATGGAGGGGGTAACTTTGTGATACCGCTCCCCCCTTCCTGTCAGGTTTGTCTGGGGCAGAGCCATTTATTAAAGGCCCCTTTTCCCGCCTTTAAATGACTTTCGACAAGGGAAAAATTTGTTTCAAAATGTTTCCCGAAAAATTTGATTTTCCCTCAGTTTTTTTAGGGCCCAAAAAACACTGGTCAGTCTTTTCCCCTCTTTATCCAGGGCCCTTGGCACGGCCAAAATCCAAAAGGGGCACTTCCCAGGGTGTCACTTGTTTTCTCCGATGCCTTGGCTGTTGCCCCCAAAATGCCTAATGGGGGGGGAAATCCCCTAACAAGTAGACACCCCGGTTTGTTTTGGTTTTCACAAATTTGCCCAAGGTTTTGCATGACAGTCCCACCAAAAAGTTTTTAAAATTCCCTCAGAAAATGCTTACCCTAAATTTTGGAAGGGCTTCACACTGGGTTCGGAAGGGGTTTTAATTTTGGAGAAACTTGGCGACAGCCATGTCCCCCCCACCGTGGGGGTTTAACCCCCAGTAACCATGCATGCGGGGGGACACGTTCTTGGGCCTCCGGATCAAAGGACTCCAGGAAAACATCCCGGGTCTATGGCCTTTTCCGCGCAGGCCTCCTTCTGGATAGTGGCGGTTTCCGCAGTAAACGGTTTGTTTCCCTTAGTAATGAAAAAGGGTCCTTGTACCTTTGCCGTCTGGTCTTCCTGGGGCTTTTTTCACCCTTGGGAAAAGGGCCCCGACCCTTTTTGAACGGACATCCCTTTTTCACCGTTTAAAACCCCCGGGGGAATCCAGAACCAAAATGTCAGGTGGATGACCCCGGAACGGTTTCCTCCAAAACCCCCAAATCTCTTTTAGCTTTTAAAATGAATTTGGGAGGGTTTTTTTTAAAAGCCCTTTTGTGGGGGGTCCCAAAGACCACCCGTCAAAAAATCCCCCAAGTAAAACAAAAATTTTTTCCCGGCAACAAAAGTCTTTTTTAACCCGGGGGGTGGGCCCCTTTTTCTTCAAAGGGGAAAGTCTCTTGCTCCCCCAGAGTTAAAATCCAGCAGTCCAATTTCAAAATGAGCAGTCCCATTAAAAATTCATTTTCTGCACCACTTTTTGCACAAAATCAATTAGTGCCAATATTTTTCCCATCGCATACCTCCACCCTATGTGATGCCTTGCTTCATTCCCGGGCGCCCTCCTGGGCAGTCCTGGGGGGTTTTGGGTCACAAAGGGTCGCCGTCCCTTTTTTAAAAAGGTATTGGGACACTGACACCAGGTTCGGTTTTTTCTGGCCAACCCGGGTTTTTTTTATTTAAACGGTTACACAAAAAAACCCCATAAAAAAAAATTAAAACCTAGGGCCTCTGGCCACCTAAAAATAACTTTTTGAAATAGGGCCCCCGTTTTATCGGTAGTCTGGACCTTTAAGTCCCAAACCCAAAAACCCTACTCTCCCGTATGTTTTCGGTTCCCTCAAGCCCTGGGGCCCGAAACCTCTCACCGCC
>JAODAL010033100.1:0-45997 GCA_025379985.1 Phyllomedusa bahiana | reverse complement strand
AAACCTATTAGAAGGAAACTTTCTTGGCATGAACGTATGACAAAGTGCTAGTTAAGCGCCTTCATACAACTTGATGAGAGAGGGTATTTATGGAGTTATTTGTAGACTTGAGGCATAGTAAGTAAAATATACATAAAAGAAGTCTGGGAATTTCTCACCACAATAATTAGTTTTTTTTTTGCCTTGCTCAGGAGGTAAAAAAGATTTTATCGACTGCTAGTGCACACGAGTTTCTCCTGGTTACCAACCACATCTCCCTACTCTTTCTCTTATCTGATTGATCCAAGCTGCTGTTGGTCAGTTCGATCAAGTTGAGTCTTATCTCTTGTACAGAAGCTTTTACCTAACTTAATGAAAAGTTTTAAGCTTTAGAGCTCTGTAGTTTTGTGCACTACAGATTATGAACCTCTATCAGTTATATCACTGGAACAGGATCAGCTAAGAATAGCAAAGCCGAAATGCCAATACTGCCTACAGTCTAATCAGGAGGTGTGAGTCTGAAGCTTCCTGCGGCTCTGTGAAACAGCATGGTGAGAATAACCCTTTAAATGATTTTTCCATCATATAAAGTCATGGTCTATAACAAAGATCTGCCACCACTTTATGATCAAAGACCGTTAAAAGGGTTCTCCAACTACAAAAAATAGCTTTCCACATGTAGGGAATGTTAAATCAAGACTTTTTCCATATACATTCCTTTTTTGACATTACCTTGGTCAGGGTATACAGCGGATTTTATCTGTTCTGAGTGCACAAAAGTTTGTCTGGTTACTGTCTTGCTCTCCGCTCCTGATTAGACAGAGAGCTAAGAGTGACATCACCAGGATGTATAGCAGCTTGAGAACAGAGTATATTTTATCTAACTAACACAGGAGATTACTTTCTTTTGACTGTTTACGTTAAGCTCTTAAACCTTCTGCACTATAGATTACATCTTCTGTACTCAATGTCAGTGCAATTAGAAAAGCTGTGAATACAGTTCTGATATTCTAATCACTGCTATAAAACCACCCACAGCCTGACCAAGAAGAGTAAGGAAGTGTAAATCTGAAGATGCCTGGGACTATGTAAAACAACATGGTGTGACAACCTCTTTAACAATTTTTTTTCCATTTAAAAAGGGGTGTCTTTTGATTGGGATATCCCACCCCCTTTTATGATCAGAGACCCTTGATTATCTTAAACATAATTTAAGACTTGAAAAAAAAAGGTTAATGAGGATAAATTTTTTCAAATGGAGGCCCAGCCCCCCTACCTTTCCAAAAAAAGTGAACCCACGTATCCGTTGGTTTTTGGGTTTGGGCCCAAAGTTTCTTTAAAAAACCACACCTTTTATCACCAAAGTTTTCTTTACCAAAAGGTTCTTTAACTTTATAATATTTTCCCGGAATGAAAGATTCACATTTTCCCAAAAATTTTCCCAAATGGGAAAAAATTTCAGGATATCCGTCCAAAAAACAAAAACCCCCAAAATAAAACCATTTAAGAAAACAAGCCCATAAAGCCCACATACAGTCGGGCCAAAAAAATAAAGTGTACCTTCCCCATTTTTCCAAGGGGGTTTGGTTTTCCCATCTAAAATTTAAAGCTGCCACCGGGAGACACAACCAAGAGAATGGTCGGCCTTGTCGCCTTTCCCATAAAAATTTTTAAATTTTTTTTAAAAAACTCTCTCTTTGAAGGCTCTTTTTAAATATTTTTTAATGCTTTGCTGGAGAACCCTTTTGGGCATTGTAAGGGTCCCCTGGGGACCCTTTAAAAAATTAGGACAGGAGTATTGAATGCCAAAAAAAACTGAAGATTGTCCCTAAAAAAAAATTTTTTTTTAAAAATTTAAAAGTTACATTTATAATATGCTTATTCCCAAGGGCCCCCCCAATACCCCTTTTGTCCATCAACAGGGATTTTTGGTTTTGCAATAAATTACCACAGGGGATGTAAAGAAAAAATCGATATTTTTTAAAAGCCAATACCCCCGGATGGATGTAAAAAATTTTAGAATGAGTACGGGGAAATAGTTTTCGGGTTAAAAAATTCTTGTTGTCTTCTAAAGCAAAGACAGTCCTTGTGTTACAAACAAGGTTCTGTAGGTTTTAAGTTGAATTTGTATGTTAGTTGGAACTGGTACATTTTTAATGTGTAACTCCAGCCAATTTTTTTTTTGCTAGTTTTGGGATATACAGGGAAAGGGGTTTAAACCCCACTTAAAAACTTTTTTGGTTTTTGTCTGTCCCCTTTTCCCGAAAAATTTCCCCCTTAATTTTGTTCCTCAAGGAAATAATAGTTCCGCACACTTAGGTTGTTGAGTTTTGGGGGGGCCATTCGGGAGGAAATTTTTACTTTGTATATGGCGTCAGAAAAAATTTCACATTGCACCCCCTTTTTGAATACTTTAAAAATGAATATGAGGGTTTTTTATGCAAACATGTAGATTAACAGGTATAGTGACTCTCATTGGTGCAGCAATCAAGTAAGATAAAACACTTGCCATTTGCAGAAACTCCATTTTTAAAACAGTTGAAACCGAATTTTTTTCCATACCCAAATAAAAAATACTTATTGCGGTTTTTTTCTCACTATCTGACTAAAAACAGAAAAAAACCCCTTGTCCCTTTTTTAGGAAAAAATTGGGAAACCCAAAAAATTATTTATTATTTGAGAAATTTTTTAAAAGCCATTTTTATTATTTTTTTGCAAAGTCAAAGTTTCCATAATTTTTCATTAGTATTTTGGGTACCCTTTTGCCCTTAAACTGTATGCCCCTCGGGTAAAAAACTTTTTTTAAATACCCTTTCCAACAACCCTTTCACAAAATTTTGGTAGGATTTTTTCCCCTTTTTTTTGAAAGAAGGTGAAATGACCATGTTTTTTAAGGTTCCCCTTACTCACCCCTTGCTTTTTCCCGCTTTCCCCTTTTTAAATTTTTTCCCAATAGGATTGAATCAGGGGGGGTTTGGAGGGCCCCAACCCAAAACTTTGGCTTTTTTTCCCTTAAGCCCTTTGAAACCCTTTTTTTGGCAAAATGCTTGGGGTCATTGTCTTTTTAAAAACCCCCTTTTTCCCCCAACTTTAACTTCCTGGCTGATATCTTGAGATGTTTGCTTCAGTATTATTATTTATTATTTTTTTTTAAAAGGCCCCTTTGATTCTAGGGCGCTGTAAATTTAGGGGGAAAACAAAATTTTACAAAAAGTCAAACAGTCCCAGTGAAAAGGGTTAATGAAAATTTGGGCATGACGAGGAAGAGGGGAACCCTACCCGGAGGGTTTACATCAAAAAGGAGGGGGAAAGGAAGGAGGGGGGGGCAGACAATTTCGGTGGGGGAAATTTTTTAGTGAAAATTTTTTAAATTTGAAGGTTATAGGCAAGCCAAAGAAATGGGTTTTCAGGTTCCCTTTTAAAGCGGTAAAATGTGGAAGGGGCTGAGGGTTTTTGGGGCCCCAGTGAGTTCCAGAGTGTGGGGAAGCCCGGGGGGAAGATTGGAGAGGGTTGTGTTTGGGGAGCTGAAAAGGGGGGAGAGCAAGGAGAAGGCCGGGTGAGGACCCCGGGGGAGTGGTGGGGGGGAAGTTTATTTGGGAAATTTGGGGCAGAGATGAAAGGGGGGGAGGGGTTAAATGGAACCCCTTGTAGTTCAGGGTTTTAGTACTTGAAAAGAATTCGCTGGGCAATGGGAAGCCAGTGAAGGGTTTGGCAAAAAAGGGGAAAAGGCGGGGAGTTACGGGGAAAGAGAGGTGGATAAGACGGGCAGGGGATTTAAAGGGATGGATTGGGGGGGAGCGAGGGTGCTGGGCTGGGAGGCCCTAAAAAAAGGAGTTTGCAGTGTTAGGGGGGAAAAAGGACAAGGGCAGGGGACCAGAAATTTTCTTTTAGTTCATACCCAAAGGAAAAATGAGCGGATGCGAGAGATTTTTTTTTTCCAAGGTGGAGGGGGGCAGGCAGGGGGTTAGGGTTTGGATGTGTGGTTTGAAAGATAAAGCAAGTTGGGATTCCCCCAAGACAGCGGCCCTTGGGGGCCCGGGTGAAAGTGTAGGGCCTTTGGTCTGAAATAAGAAAATAGGGGCAGGGGTAAAAGTTGGATGGGGGAAAGATGATGAGTTCTTTTTTCCTCCCACATTAGTTTTAGGGGACTTGATGAAAGAAGGAGGAAAATGGAGGACAGACATCAGGGACCCGGGAGGGGTAGAGAATTTTGGCCCTTCGGGGCCCAGAAAAGGTAGAGGGGGGTTATAAACCAGCAAACAGGGGGTTTAATAAAAGCCATGGGGGGTTTTATTACGGGGACCGAGGCCGGGGGTTTGTAGATAAGAAAGTAGGGGGCCCAGGACGACCCTTGGGGGCCCCAAAACAGAGAAGTGGCCGGAGGGGAGGGGAGCAAAAGAGAGACGCTAAAAAAGTCCCAAATCAGTGGGGGTACGGGAGATCCGGGAAAGAGCCAATTTCCGTAAAGCCGAGGGAGGAGATTTTTTGGGTTAGCAGGAGGGAATGGTCAACAGTGTCAAAAGGCAGAGGACGGGTCTAAGAGGGGGAGACAGGGGTGTTCCCTGAGGCTTTAGCTTACTGGTTTTAAAAATTTTGGTTAGGGAAAGGTTTCCCGGAAATTTTTGGGGTCAAAAACCCAGTTTTTTTGGGTTATGGGTCAAGAAGAAGTTGGAAGAGGGGTGGGAGGAAGCTGAAATAAAACGTGTGCTCAAAGGAGTTTGGAAGAAAAAGGGGAGCATTGGAAGGGGGCCCGATATTTTGGAAACAGAGAAGGGGGGTAAAGGGGTAAAAGGGGTAAAGGTCAGTATTGCCAAAATTTTTTTCCCCCCTCTTTAAATTCCCCATCTTTTTTGTCACCAGTTTTTTTGCAGCAAAACAACCCCAAAAACATGGGCTGCCACCTCTGTGTTTCATTGTTGGGTTGGGGTTGTTTTTTTGGTTTCCCAAGTTTCTCATTTTTTTCCTCCAAACAGATCAGGGTTCCCCCAAATATTTTAGGTTTTTTGTTCCGTGTGCTTTTTGCAAACTTTAAAATTGGGGTTTTTATTTTTCCCTTTTGGAGTAAGGGTTCTTCTTGGCAAAGTGGCCCTGATACGTCTCTTTTCCACTTTTGGTTTAATGACAAAAATTTTTACCACTTTCTCCCAGCATCTTCAAAAGGTTTTTTTTGCTTTTTTTTCCCTTGGGTTGATATGCACATTGGGACCAAAAAGCACTTTTCTTTGTCTGGGGACAAAATCCGTCCCCTTTCCCTTTGAGGGATGAGGGTGGAAATTCCCATCTTTTGTTCGGGGGTATAATTGTTTTGTACGTTTTGAATGGGGCCCCCTTAGGTTCTGGAAATTGAAAACCCAAAGGATGAACCAACCTTGGGCAAGTTCACAATTCTCTCCCTAAAATTTTTGGGTTTAAATTTCTTTAGACTTTCCCATGATTTTTAAAAACCCCAAGGAAGCCATGTGTTTTTTCTGGGGGGGCGCAAAAAAAATACATCTTCAGCTGTATTCAAAATTAAAACTCAGAGGGTTAAAAAATAAACCCTATAAGAAGTTTTCAAAAGGGACTTGCCTTTCATTTTGAGTGTCCCAAATTTTTAAAAGGCAAGAAAACCCCTAGTGTATGTAAACATTGACTTTGCAAAAATAGTAAAAATCCCCTTAAAATTTCTCTCTCTCTCTTTTTCCCCCTACTCTCTCTCCCCTCTCTTTTTTTTCCCCATTATTCGGGGCTTTTGGAAAAATATAAATAATTTTGGTTCCTAATTGACCTTAAACGGGTAAGTTTTATTCTGATTTCATGTCAGATAGTGAGAAAAATATGCATATGTGTCTTTTTATAAAGTGTATGTAAACTTCCGGCTTCAACTGTACATGCGACGTTTTGGCTTGGGTTGGCCTTCTTCTGGTCTGGAGCAAAAGAGTCTGGTGGCACACCTGCAAGTGGCTGCAGAATATTAGCATAGAATGCCACTAATAAAGCATGAGAAAGCCAGGCCACCTGGGGCAAAAGTAAATAGTGTGCGACTCATGCTTGATGTGTGTAAGTCAGGTATTTGTAACTCGGGGGCTGCCTGAACTAGAAATATTTTTTTGTATTACCTATTTAACCTATCTACTTACCCAAAATGGTAATCCCTGAGCCCTACAAGGCTTGCTTATCTTACACTGATGAGGACTAAAAAGCCTAACAGTCTTACACATGAATATGTCATTGAAAAGGTTTTCCTATCCCCATTGTGTATATGTGTTGCTTTTTCCATTCAGTCTCCTAGAGTTACAAAAAGAATTAACTTATTCTATATCCTTGTTATACACCTGTTGTTTTGACTGCACGGTTATATGGTGGAAGACCTTGCGAATGACCTTGAGAATGAAGCTAAAAGAGTTAAACTTTGTACCTGCCATTCATTAACTTAGATTGGGAGAAGGAGATTTGGGTTTTTGATGCGTGCTCTATAAAACCTAATTGAAGACCTCCCAGGTAGCAGCACTGGTACACTGACATAGTACATGATGTAGACTTCACTGAAGTGATTTATGCGTCTTCATTGCACACGCCCTGCTGCTATATCATTCCTGGGTGCCGTATTAGGAAATAATTGAAATGTACCACAAATTAAACTGAAGTTCTTATTGTGAAATGCTTGGGAACACCCAAAATGAACAAATTAATTATAACCTTTAAGTAATAGGTTATTATATAATGTCATATAATCTTTTGTTGCTTCTGAAACTACAGCATGAATTGTTTCTTTCCATTAAAATCTAACAGACAAAACATTGGCTGCAAGGAAAATGTTTTCTATGATTTAATCCAGTATTAAGTCCTTATTGTAATTGTGATATAAACTGTAAATAAAAAGAGAGATGATAGATCTAAAATACAAAGATAGATAGATAGATAGATAGATACATAGATAGATAGATAGATAGATAGATAGATAGATAGATACATAGATACATAGATACATAGATAGATAGAGATGCATGGGTAGATAGACAAAGGCATATATAGATATCTAAGCAAAAAAGAAATGGATGGATAGATGGATAGATAGATAGATAGATAGATAGATAGATAGATAGATAGATAGATAGATATGAAAATAATATAGATAGAAGATATGTAGATAACAAATATATAGATCGAACATAGATATTTGATGATAGATAGATAGATAGATAGATAGATATGGGATAGATAGATAGATAGATAGATAGATAGATAGATAGATAGATAGATATGGGATAGATAGATAGATAGATAGATAGATAGATAGATAGATAATTGATTTGGGAAAGATGGGTAGATAATCTGTAGGAAAGATGCACTTCAAAACAAGTAATGTTGAAATGAAGGGCACCAGCTAAGGCTTCAATCCAGGGTCTTCTATCTGTACAAACAATGAAGAACCACAGCACTCTAGTATCAAACTGAAAAAAAAAAGTAATTCTTCTCCCATAGGTGGCACCAGGCACATGTCTCAGCTCGCTCACAGAAAAGTTAAAATAAGTTGACAAAAAATCAACTCTAACCATAACCCTAACCCAGAATTGAAATATTGGAATATTGTGTACAGTTTTGGGCACCAGTGCACAGGAAAGACATTGTAGAGCTTGAACAGGTACAAAGGTGGGCAACAAAAATAATAAAAGGACTGGGTGGACTGCAATAGCCAGAAAGAATAGCAAGATTAGGGTTTTTTAGTTTAGAGAAAAGACAGGTTAGGGGGAACATAATAAATATGTATAAATATATCAAAGGTCAATGGAGAGATCTCTCCCAAGATTTATTTATACTCAGGATTGTATCCAGAACAAGAGGGCGTCCTCTACGTCTAGAAGAAAGAAAGTTTCTACATAAACATATAAAGGGATTCTTTACTGTAAGAGCAGTGAGACTGTGGAACTTGTCATGGTGAATTCACTAAGTTCAAAAAGTGTCTGGATACATTTCTAGATGTAATAATATAACAAGTTATAATGACTAGAAGTCTGGAGAAGGGGTGCTGATCCAGGGATGATTCCGATTGCCGGATTGGAGTCTGCAGGGGCGTAACTACCGGGGGAGTAGACGTAGCAGCTGCCCCGGGGCCGTGCTCTTAGGGGGCCCGTGCCCCGGGGCAGCTTCTAACACGTCTGCTCCCCCGGTAGTCGGACCCGGAGCTGCGGGGCCTGGCGAATCCTGCCTCTGAATGCCCGGGCCCTCTGGAATTTAGAGAGGAGGTCAGATGACAGATTGGCCTCAGGTTCCCACAAACGCTTCTCCGGCCCGAACCCCTTCCAGTCAATCAGAAAGAACCGCTTTCCCCTCACTGTTTTTTCCACCAGCACCTCTTTGACCTCAAAGATGTTATCAGCGTTGGCCACAGGAGAAGGCGAGACAGATCCATGGGAGAAGCGGTTCAGCACCACAGGCTTGAGGAGAGAGACATGGAAGGCGTTTGGGAGTCGCAGAGTAGGAGGCAAGCGGAGCTTGTAGGACACAGGGTTCAGGTGCCGCAGGACAACAAAAGGGCCCAAATACTTAGGGTCTAGCTTATAACTGAAAAAACTTTGAGACTCTCGGTTCACATATTTTGATCAAAAGATGTTTAAGCTGCCCACGACTTTCAACGTGATCTCAAAATCGGGCAGTCCTATCCTATCTTTACCTCTCAATCGAGCCAATCAGGCCTCTCGCTGGGTCAACCGACCTCCATTATTCAGAGAGAAAAAATAAAAAACACCCAACCTGCAAGCTGCCCTTCTTATAACAGCCTGTGAGAGTGGGCGGGGACAGAAACCCAAAATGGAAGCACCCCTTCCTTCCCATATAGGTTAAAATCAATGTACACCAAGTATAACGTATGTTTCTGCACACAAAAACATTTCTGAAAAAACGTATGCAAACCTGGGTGCCACTGGCAGGGCTGCGGCACACATGTAATTATACATGTACGCACACAGACCGCCGCCAGCGGCACATTTCTGCAAAAAGGGCAATACACTACGTGGAAATCCCTAAAGAAGCATTTATGCTATCTATCATACATGAAAAAACTTTGAGACTCTCGGTTCACATATTTTGATCAAAAGATGTTTAAGCTGCCCACGACTTTCAACGTGATCTCAAAATCGGGCAGTCCTATCCTATCTTTACCTCTCAATCGAGCCAATCAGGCCTCTCGCTGGGTCAACCGACCTCCATTATTCAGAGAGAAAAAATAAAAAAACACCCAACCTGCAAAGCTGCCCTTCTTATGACAGCCTGTGATAGTGGGCGGGGACAGAAACCCAAAATGGAAGCACCCCTTCCTTCCCATATAGGTTAAAATCAATGTACACCAAGTATAACGTATGTTTCTGCACACAAAAACATTTCTGAAAAAAGTATGCAAACCTGGGTGCCACTGACGGGGCTGCGGCACACATGTAATTATACATGTGCACACACAGACCGCCGCCAGCGGCACATTTCTGCAAAGAGGGCAATACACTACGTGGAAATCCCTAAAGAAGCATTTATGCTATCTATCATACATGAAAAAACTTTGAGACTCTCGGTTCACATATTTTGATCAAAAGATGTTTAAGCTGCCCACGACTTTCAACGTGATCTCAAAATCGGGTAGTCCTATCCTATCGTTACCTCTCAATCGAGCCAATCAGGCCTCTCGCTGGGTCAACCGACCTCCATTATTCAGAGAGAAAAAATAAAAAACACCCAACCTGCAAAGCTGCCCTTCTTATGACAGCCTGTGATAGTGGGCGGGGACAGAAACCCAAAATGGAAGCACCCCTTCCTTCCCATATAGGTTAAAATCAATGTACACCAAGTATAACGTATGTTTCTGCACACAAAAACATTTCTGAAAAAACGTATGCAAACCTGGGTGCCACTGATGGGGCTGCGGCACACATGTAATTATACATGTGCACACACAGACCGCCGCCAGCGGCACATTTCTGCAAAAAGGGCAATACACTACGTGGAAATCCCTAAAGAAGCATTTATGCTATCCATCATACATGAAAAAACTTTGAGACTCTCGGTTCACATATTTTGATCAAAAGATGTTTAAGCTGCCCACGACTTTCAACGTGATCTCAAAATCGGGCAGTCCATAAATGCTTCTTTAGCTTATAACTGGGCACCTTGAAATGAATATATTTGGCGGACAACCAAACTCTATCACACAGCTTAAATATGGGCGGAGGTCTATGGTACCTGTCAGCCTAGACCTTGGTGCGAGCGGAGGCCCGTAGAAGGGCCTGTCGTGTGACTCGCCAGAGTGCCTTGATATCATGCACTTGGGCATCCACGGAAGGAACATGACACGAGATAGCCAGAGGGAGAGGCGGGCGGGGATGTAGCTCAAATACAAAAAAAAAAGGAGAGGCTCCACCGGATTCCGAATCTAGGGAATTACGCCCAGGGGAGGAGGTCAGACCAGTTATCCTGACATGTGGAAACAAAATGTCGTAGGTAGGTACCTAAAACTTGGCTAACCCTCTCTACCTGCCCGTTAGTTTGAGGGTGGTATGCAGACGAGAAGTCTAGCTGAACCTGCAACTGACCACATAGAGCCCGCCAGAATCTCGAAACAAACTGGACCCCCCTATCTGAGATGATATGCAATGGGAGACCATGTAACCAAAAATGTAGAGAAAAAAGTGCTGGGCCAGCTGGGGAGCTGAGGGTAACTCGGGCAGAGGAACAAAGTGAGCCATCTTCGAAAATATATCCGTCACTACCCAAATGACCGTGTTTCCAGAGGAGGCCGGGAGGTCCATAACAAAGTCCATGGCTACATGGGACCAGGGTCTTTCAGGCACCGGGAGAGGCTGAAGCAGACCCGCGGGTCTGAGACGAGGGACTTTATTATGGGCACAGGAGGTACAGGCCAGGACAAAGTCTCTAACATCTTAAACGAGGGTGGGCCACCAATAGTAACGAGAAATTAATTGCAGGGACTTATGGACTCCAGGATGACCAGCTGTTCGTGAGGAATGTCCCCACTTCAGGATTAGAGGCTGCATGGCAGGGCGTACGTAGGTCTTCCACGGCGGTAGATGTTGAAGGTCCAGGGGGGCCACCGCGAGGAGACGTTCTGGAGGAAGTATGTGCTGCAGAGGCGGCTCCAGGCCCACTGTGTCCGAGGCTCTAGAGAGGGCGTCCGCTTTGACGTTCTTCCCAGCTGGCCAAAAGTGAAGGAGAAAATCAAAGTGGGTGAAAAAGAGCGATCACCTGGCTTGTCGAGGATTCAGAAGATAAAGAAGATTTTTATGATCGGTGAAGATATCGATGGGGTGGCAAGCTCCCTCCAGCAAGTGACGCCATTCTTCTAGAACTAACTTAAGTTCGCGATCACCGGTCGTGGAATTTGTTTCGGCTGGGGTGACGGTTGTGGAAGAGCAGCCGCTAGTACGCGGTCTCCCAGAGTAGGACTTCTGAAGGAGGAAAGCACCGGCACCTACTGAGGAGGACACTTCACTTCACTTCTAGGACAGACGGACGCTGCAGGTTCGGGCGAGACAGAACAGGAGCTGAAGCGAATGCTGATTTAAGGCGATCAAAGGCTTCTGGAGGCCAGGATTTAGGGTTAGCATTCTTCTTCTTAAGGGCCACCAGCGGGGCCACGAGCGTGGAGAAATGCGGGATGAACTGTTCTGTAATATTTTTCAAACCCCAAAACGCGCTGGATGGACCGGTGACCCACTGGTCGAGGCCACTGTAAGACCGCTGAAAGCTTAGCAGGATCCATCTGAAGACCCTGATCCGAGATGATGTACCCTAGGAAGAGCAACGAGGTGCGTTCAAACAAGCATTTCTCCAGTTTGGCATATAACTGGTGGCTATGGAGACGTCTGAGCACCTGACGGACGTGATGGCGATCAGGAGAGAAGATTAAACTGTCATCCAGGTAGACAATAACACAGACGTAGAGAAGATCGCGGAAGATCTCGTTGACAAAATTTTAGAAAACCGCCGGAGCGTTGCAGAGGCCAAATGGCATGACGAGATATCCAAAGTGGCCATCTCTGGTATTAAAGGCCGTTTTCCATTCGTCGCCTTTATGGATACGAATCAAGTTGTAGGCACCGCGTAAATCCAACTTGGAGAAAATTTTTGCGCCATGCAGGCGATCAAACAGCTCCGAGATCAGAGGCAGGGGGTATCGATTTTTTATAGTGATTTTATTGAGTCCCCGATAATCGATACAGGGCTGGAGAGTTCCATCTTTCTTTTCAACAAGAAAAAACTGGCCCCCGCAGGCGAAGAAGACTTGCGTATAAAGCCTTTACGGAGATTCTCCTGGATATATTTCAACATCGCCTTAGTCTCCGGGCAGAAAGAGGATAGACTCTGCCTCTGGGAGGAGTACTACCGGGTTACAGGTCAATAGTACAGTCGAACGGCCAGTGCGGGGGAAGAGTTTCGGCCTGTTTCTCGGAAAAGACGTCGGCTAGATCCTGGTAAGGAGTGGGCAGACCTGGCAGAGGCTTTGTAGACTTTACAGAGGCGGGTCGTAGAGCTGGACGGATTACAGGAAGGCATCGCGAGTGGCACGTGGGACCCCAACGGATAATCTCGTCCGTGTTCCAGTCTAAGGTCGGGGCATGGTCTTGCAACCAAGGGAGGTCCAGGAGAATTTCAGAAGAGAAGCGAGGCAGAACAAGAAGTTTCAGAGTCTCCTTGTGTAGGGCGCCAATCTGCAAGGTGAGGGGCGCAGTGCAGAACAGAATAGCGTCCTTAAGGCATTCGCCACTGACGGAGGAGACTAACATGGGTTTCTGCAGAGCGGTCACCGGGAGACGAAATTTGGACACCAGTGCGTGGCACATTATTATTATTATTATTATTATTATTTATTTTTTGAGCGCCCTTGGTTCCAGAGCGCTGTACATTCAGGTTTCATACATAACATAGGTCAAACAAGTACAAGGTGACAAATTACTAACTAACAACTGGTACAGAAGGAGAGAGGTCCCTGCCCGTGAGGGCTTACACTCTAAAAGGAAGGTGGGAAGAGACAAGGTGAGGGGCAGACATGGTTGTGGATAGTGTAGTGACAGCAGGGTTATTGTTGGTTGTAGGCAATCCTGAAGAGATGGGTTTTCAGGCTGCTTTTGAGGCTGGTGAGAGTGGGGGAGAGTCTGATGTGTTGGGGCAGTGAGTTCCAGAGTGTGGGTGAAGCACGAGAGAAGTCTTGGAGACGGTTGTGTGAGGAGCTGATAAGGGGAGAGCAGAGAAGAAGGTCCTGTGAGGAGCGGAGGTTGCGTGACGGGAGATATCTGGAGATTACAAAATTTCCCGCGGACCCCGAATCAAGGATGGCTTGAACGGTGCTGTCCGGCGAAACTCCACAGAGTATGGGAATGGTCAGATGGGGAGAGGCCGCTCTGACACCTAGGGATGCCTCTCCTGGGAGCCCTAGGTGCGAGAGTGTCCCGGGCGCACCGGACAGTCCCCAGTGAAGTGGCCAGAACCGCGACAGTAGAAGCACAGCTGTCTCTGACGACGCTGCAAACGTTCTGCCTGGGTCAGGTGGGATCTCTCGACCTGCATGGGTTCGTCCTCAGGAACCATTGGCGGAGGAAGTGGGGGTCGTTAGAAAGCCAGACGAGGTAGCCGGAGAGGTCGGGCGACCTCCCATTGGAGACGGAGCTCTTGTTGTCTCTCGGCAGACCAAATATCAATTCATATAGCTAACCGAATCAGTTCTTCCAGAGCGGATGGCAGGTCCCGACCAGCGAGCTCGTCTTTAATACGCCCAGAAAGGCCTTGCCAAAAAGTTGGCACCAAAGCCTCATTATTCCAGTCCAGCTCTGAGGCTAGGGTGCGGAACTGCACGGAGTACTGACCCACCATAGAGTCACCCTGACGGAGATGGAGCAGAGCTGCGGCAGCGGAGGAGGTGCATCCAGGTTCATCGAAGACGGTGCGGAACTCCTGGAGGAAGGTTTGCAGATTTGCCATCAAGGGATCTCCTCGGTCCCATAGCGGAGTGGCCCAGGCCAAGGCTTCCCCCGATAAGAGGCTAATTATAAAGGCCACCTTAGCCTGCTCGGTAGGGAATTAATGCCCTAACATATCGATGTGGATGGAGCATTGACTGATGAAGCCACGGCACTTCTTAGAGTCTCCATCATAGCGGGAGGGGAGCGGCAGATGCAGAGATGGTCCCGATGCCAGAGTAGGTTGAGAGATGGCTGCAGGAGCAACTGGTGATGGTGTGGCGGCAGCAGCCACAGGCGGAGGTAGACGGGCCGCAAGGTTTTGCAACATGGCCGCGAGCTGATCAATACACTGGCTCTGCTGGGCGACAGCCGTCGTGACGTCCAGGAGGTCGGGCAAGGGTAACCTGGCGGAATCCATGGCCAGATTGTACTGTGGCGGGTTGGTGGATTCGCTGGACCACCGCAAGCAATGATAGTTAAGCCACGGCAGGGAGCGGAGTCTAAGTAGCCCCCAGTATTCACCAGAGCCCGCCACAAAGCAGGATGGACTTGCTGCGGCGTGAAGCTACCAGGTCGCTACGCCTGACGTGACTTGCTTGAAATGGCGGCCGGGGTAATGGGTGGTACAGAATCGTAATCTGGAGACGAAGTCGGGGACAGGCAGGAGGTCAGGACGGGCGGCAGAGGTTCGTGGTCAGAGACGGGAAGACGGTCAGGGCAGGCGGCAAACAGGCAAGGTCAGGAAACGTAGCAGAACGGACTGGTACACGGGTAATCAATACAGAACTCCAACACTCTCAAGACACACTAAACGCACACCAACAATCTGGCAGAGAGTGCAGGAGGCGTATACCATATATAGGACCAGCGGCCGGCAATTGACAAATTACCGGTGCGCTGGCCCTTTAAATCCAGACCAGCTGTCGCGCGCCCTAAGCAGCGGGTACGCGCGCAGCGGCTGGGAGAGACAGGAACAGAGAGCACTGGAGCGGGGACGGGGACGTACACTGGCGCCGGAGCCCGGGCAGCAAGGGGCTGGTCGCGGGCGGCCACGGCCCCCGCGCCGGAACCCGTGAGGAGATGACGGTACCCCCGCGGGGGTATGACGGTACCCGCACCAGCCCCCATGACAAACCAAAATCTGATCCTAGGTCTCTTCTATATGTTCCCAATGTTGGTGCATACTGGTCTACTCACTTGGGTACAAATACAGCTTTTTATTCAACTCTACCCACAAGTGTTTAATTGGGTTGAGTTGACTGTGAGGACCAATACAGCAACTCTACTTCATTGTCAGTGAACCATTTCTTCTCCAATCTCAATGTATGCTTTGGGTCATTGTCCTGCTGGAACACTAGGTTATCCTTTTCATACCCATAGTACTTGAATGTACAAAGTAAGTCATCTTGTAGCATACTCACATATTGCTCAGCATTGAGACCACCCTCGATCCTGGCCAAGTATCCAATGTCTTTGGCTGTGAAATAACCCCATATCATCAGGCTTCCTCCACCAAACTTGACTGTTCCATCAATTTTTACACTCATGAAAGTCCATTGAATTTCACCTCATGGCTCCAAATCACCGGGTTCCAATCTTCCACAGTCCACTTTTCATACTTTTTTGCAAACTAGAGCTGACACTTCTTATGACAATATTGAAGTCTACGAGTCTTCACCTGTTTTTGGGCCACCATTCCAGACTTGTAATGCACGTCACAAGGTTATGGCATGGATGTTTGTGATCTTACTATAATGAAGCTTCTTCCAGTGCTATGTTTTACCTGGACATCAACCTCCTGGCTTTTGAAGAGATGAATGGACTTCACTTCTTCCAGCTGTCACGGCACTCACATGATGCAGTTTGGCAATTAACTTGGCCAGGAGACCGCTATTGATGAGCTGGTTGATGCGGTTTCTCTTTTCTTGAGAAATCTTGTTCATGGCTGCTCCTCAATTCCAACCAGCGACATTTTGCTTAGGAATCAACCTAATAATACTCTACGCTATTAGGGAATGTGAGAACAGGTTATAATTTATAGTATATAAAAAGAAAAAGATTGTTCTACCAGCAGGAGAAAAAATTTAACAATGCAGTTACATAACAAGAATGTGCATAATTAAGCAAATGCTAAATAGTTGCAAGTCAGATTCATGTACGATATAGCCAAGATGAATGTCTATAAAATGAAGGTAGTCTCATGTTCAAAGCTGTAGTGAATGGTGAGATATGGAGCCTGAAAGTCAAAAGTTCCAAACATTGTTACCCTTTTGCTTGTCAGTGTAAATATTGAACATATCATCAATTTTCTAAGTAAATATATTTCTAAAGGCGCATTTGATATGAAATTCTCACCAGATGTCGGTATCAACACATCCAATCTACACAGGCAAAGAAATCAAAGATAGATGTCTATAAATTAAGTTATGTGTAATAACGGGAAATGGAACAAGTAAAAAGCATTGAACACATGAAAAAAGAGAGGTGCAAAAATCCTTGGACACCAGTTTAATTCTTTTATTAATCAGAAAGCAATTCTGCTTCCTAGTGAAAAATCAGCTGGTTCAACTGATGACGCGTTAAAAGGTGTCTCATTACCAAGGTGCCACACAAGAAACATCTCATAATGGATAAAACCAGTGACCTTTGCACCCCTATTGTTGCAAAACATATTGATTGCATTGATAACAGAAGAATTTTCTAAACTACTGATGGTTCCACTGAGCATTGTTGGGGCCATAATCCAGAACTGGAAAGAACATCATTTACTATAAAACAGCCACAAGCAGATGCTCCCTCCAAGATTCCAGAAAGAGGAGTGAAAAGAATTATCAGCAAATTTTCCAAGAGCCAAAGACCACCTGTGCAGAGCTGCACAAAGATCTGGAATCAGCAGGTACAGAGAAAACAATCAAGAAACTCTCAATTGGTTTCAGAAAAAAGACAATAAAGCTGCTATAATGACCCAACCAATCACCTGAGCTGAATCCAATAAAGAATCTATAGAAGGGACTAAAGCTCGAAGTTCGTAAAAGGAGCCAATATAACCTTCAGGATCTGAAAGGTTTTTCTGTGGAAGAATGGGTCAAAATTCTACCTGAGCAATGCATGCAACTAGTTTCTCCATACAGGAGGTGTCTTGTCATTACCAACAAAAGCTTTTGTACGAATTATTAAATACATTTCGGTAAACGGGTTCAATACCTTTTCTCTGTATCATTTCTCTTTATTACACACAACTTAATTTATGGACATTTATGGTTTCATTTATTTGCCTGTTTGGATTGAATGGGTTATTAACGACATCTGGTGAGAATCTCATGTCAATAGCACCTTTAGGGCTAGTTCACACGGCTTATTGCCGAAGTAATTGTAGGGACGGATTTCGCCCCGCAATTACGCCGGCTACCGTGCAGCGGGGGCAGGGCGGGTTACGGCAGCTCGCCAGCCCCATAGACAGTCATTATTCATGGAGCGTACACGCCGTAAATAATTTGCATGTCACTTTCTCCCCGCCGGGCGTATTCGCCGAGCGGGTAGAGGAGACGTAATCCATAGTTCTCTATGAGAACTGTGGATTACCATAATGACAGGGATGGATTTCAGCCGTACTGCAGTGCAAATATGGCACGCAGTACAGCTGAAATCAGTGCCCAAATCAGCCGTGTGAACGAGCCCTTAGAAATATATTTACTTAGAAAATTGGTGACGTGTCCAATACTTATTTCATCCCCTGTATATATACTGTATATATACAGTATCTCATAAAAGAGAGTACACCAATCACATTTTTGGAAACATTAATTATATCTTTTTATGGGACAACACTGAACATATGGCACTTTGAAACAATGTAAAGTCAGTGTACAGCTTGCATAATAACTTTCAAATTTCCGTTTGAGGATGCCCCACAGATGCTCAATAGTATTTTAGGTCTGGAAAAATGCTTGGCCAGTCCAGCATCTTTACCCTAATTTTCTTTAGCAATGCAGTCTTCAACTTGTTGTGTTTGGGGTCGGAATCATGATGAAATACTGCCCAGAGGCCCAGAAGGAAGGGGATCATGCTCTGCTTCAGTATGTCACAGCACATGTTGGCATTCATGGTTCCCTTAATTAACTGTAGCCCCCCAACAGCCGGCAGAACTCATACAGCCCCAAACCATGATACTCCCACCTCCATGATTGACTGTTGGCATGACACTGTCCTTCCCTGGTTGCTGGCAACAAATGCTTGACAGCATCTGAACCAAATATATTTATCTTGGCCTTATAAGACCAAAGGACATGGTTCCAGTAATCCATGTCCTTTTTCTGCTTGTCTTCAGCAAACTGTTTGCAGGCTTTCTTGTGCATCATCTGTAGTGGAGTCTTCCCTCTGAGACGACAGCCATGCAGACCAATTTGATGCAGTGTACAGTGTGTGGTCTTCACACTGACAGTCTGACTCCCCATCCCTTTTACCTCTGCAGCAATTTTGTCAGCAAAAATCTCTGGATATGATGCTAAGCACATGCATTCAACTTCTTTGGTCAACCATGGTGAGGCCTGCTCTGAGTTAAACTGTTGCTTAGTATTGGCTACCATACTGCAGCTCAGTTTCAGGATTCTGGCAATATTCTTATAGCCTAGGCCATCTTTATGTAGAGCAACAATTCTTTTTTCAGATCCTCAGACAGTTCTTTGCCATGTTGAACTTCCAGTGAGCAATATAAGAGAGTGTGAGAGCGATAGCACCAAATTTAACATACCTGCTCCCCATTCACCCCTGAGACCTTGTAACGCTAATGAGTCACATGACACTGTGGAGGGAAAATGGCAAATTGGGCATAATTTGTCCATTTTCAATTAGGGGTGTACTCACTTGTGTTGCAAGAAGTTTATACATTGATGGTTGTGTGTTGAGTTATTTTGAAAGCACACAAAATTTATACGAACTATATAGTGACTATTTTACATTGTATCTTCAGTGTTATCCCATGAAAAGCTGTAATACAATATTTACAAAAAGGTTAATGCAATTTGTAAACCTGTTGCAGATAAAAAGATAAAACGTTAAAAGGATCAATCAAAATCTTTTAATGTAATAAATTAGATAATACAAACTGTAAATAAATAAATAACATTAATGCTGACTAAACAAAATACAATTATTTTTATACAAATGAAATAAAAAATATTCTAGGTAGCAAACTAATACAAATGTGACTCTTCTATGGAGACAGAAAAAACTTTAAAAGCTAAATGAATGAAGCCATTATTAATATTAAGTCATTAGACGCAGTTGTAAATGTGAGATATGTTGAGGTGTAAAGTTCAAGTGCTAGATTTGGGTAAAACATTTTAGTTTTACGTGTCTGAATTTCACTTTCTGCTTCTTTGAACCCTGTGTAACTTTTAAGTGTTTATAATCAGTAGTGGGAAATGGTTCCCGCTTCATGAAAGGACCCTGAGACAAGAAGCAGATCCGGCTCCAGCTGCCGGTGTCTGTTTTGTGTCTACTGTCTCTACAAAGGTATTATAGTAAATTTAGTAAGAAGACATCACACAGTATTTTCACCTGGTCAGCTCTGTTTTTTCCCTTGTCAAGGTTCATTGCCTTTGGTATTTATATTCCAGGTCTCATGGAGCAAGGAAACCTGTTGGGAGGTTCCCAACCCATGATCTCTTGAAGAGGTTGTCTAGCTTAGCAAGTCCTTTTTCATATAACTTATCAGAGAATTCTAAATTTAGTCTCTTCAGAAAACTCATCTCTTCAACAGAGAGAAGAGGGGCTACAAAGTGCATCTCCTACTCTGGAGGACCTGCCCTGTCCTACATTACACAGTCAGCCCATTGAGTTCAATGTCATTAAAGGGAATGTGTCATCAAAAATTAATTATTGTTTAACTCACGTTTTTATGTTAAACACATTTTTTAAGAATTTTTGGTTATATTTCTTTTTAATTTTTCATATCACTTTCAATATTTTTTAATATTTCTTAAGTCCTGTAGTTTTCACTTTGGCCACTAGGCTTTGTTTGCACTGCTTTAACAGCAGTCAGAGAGATACTTTACAGCAGTTTCATGCACATAGGAGTCTTAATACTGTTTCTGTCCCATAGACTTCAATAGGACAGTTTTCTAGTCATGCTGTGTGACCTGGGAAGAACTCACTCTGCAGGGAGGAGGGGGCTGAGAGCTGTGACTATCTCCTCTTGTGACTGGTGGATTCTGTGTTATCTATTCACACTGGTGTCTCCTTTCAGTTTGACCCTGCTTGTGTTAATAATGAGCACACTGCTGAAAATCTTTATCTATAGGGCAGGAAGTGTCAGACTGTTATTAGGCTTAGTGGCCAAAGTGAAAACTGCAGGACTTAAGAATTATTAAAAAATATTTAAAGTGATATGGAAAATTAAAAATAAATATAACCAAAAATTCTTAAAAAATGTGTTTAACATAAAAACATGAGTTAAACAATAAGTCATTTTTGATGACACATTCCCTTTAAGTAATACTTATGTTGCCTTGTTGTGACGCTGCAGGTTAACTGAACACCTTTGAATATCAGTTTATTGTATTATGGGAACCGTTTTAACTACTGTGATTGTACAAAGCCAACAACCACAAAGCAAGGTCATGCATGTCAATCATTCATGGTAAATATGAACAATATTAACTTCTTTGTGATAGTTCATGTTCAGTTACATCATGAGGTCGGAAATGGGATATGAATCGAACAGGGTGTATAAGGACAGCGCTTATTGTGAACTTCTCTACATTTTATTACTATTGCAGAACAGTGTACAAGCAATTGCACCCACTAGTTGTCAAGTACACTAGGGGGACTAAAAGTACAAGTGAAAATAAAGAAAGCTTTAAAAATAAATCAAAAATACTGAAAGGTTTTTAGTCAGATTTTCAGACGGTTTTCAGATCAACCCGCCACAGTAGTCTACACTGCATGGCTTTCTACTGGGTGGATGTTCACATCGCCAGCATTTCTTCTATGCCATCTGGCCATACCCTTACCATTTAAAAAACAATAGAAAAAATAAAAATGTTAAAATTAATTAGTTTCATTACATCCATAAAAGTTTGATCTATTAAAATAGTTATCATATACTGTAAACATCGTAAAAAAAAATACCCAATCCTGAAATTTAGTTTTTTTTTTATACTTTCACATTCCCAAAACCAATAAAAACTGTCAGCTTGCAAAAAAGGGCCCTCGCTCCATAGATGGAAAAATGTTTAAAAAATTGGTCGCAAAGAATGGCGCTGCAAAACAAATTTAAAACCCAAAAATGTTTTATTTTTTAAAAGTACTAAAACCCAATGAAAACTCAAAAAATGTGGTATTAAAATATGGATAACATGTCATTTATATCGAACCATGAACTCCATAGAATAACAACCTCCTCCCTCCCCCTCCCACAAAAATGGTGCAATTGTGTTTTTTTTCACATTCCACTCCCAGCAAAGAATTGTTTTGGGCTGGCAGTATACTATATGCCAGTGATTTTCAACCTTTTTTGAGCCGCGGCACACTCTTTACACTTAAAAAAATCCCGGGGCACACCACCAACCAAAATGGCACAAAATGACACTAAAACAGTACATATTATACATATAGTTAATAATATCGATTCTAGCCAGAGATGCCCACCCCTGTAGCCAATGTGCCTCCATTGTAGCCAGTGATGCCCCCCCTGTAGCCAGTGATCCCCCCCTTGTAGCCAGTGTGCCCCCCTTGTAGCCAGTGATGCCCCACTTGTAGCCAGTGATGCCCCCATTGTAGCCAGTGTGCCCCCATTGTAGCCAGTGTGCCCCCTTGTAGCCAGTGTGCCCCCCTTGTAGCCAGGATGCCCCTCTTGTAGCCAATGATGCCCCCTGTAAGTAATTATAAAATAAGAAAAGATTACTCACCTGGGTCTGCGCGTCCCGGTCCGGAGCTGTTCAGCAGTGGGAGCTGCAGAGCGATGTAAGCAGCGTGACGTCATCACGCTGCTTACGCTGCACGCAGCTCCCAGGGGTCTCATCGGCGGCAGAGCTGCCAGCCGAGGAGACCCAGCGTCACAGGGGGCGCGGTGAGAGCTGTGCGCCCCCTGTGACGCTGATACAGGGGAGGAGTCAGGACAGGAACGATCCGTCCCGCCTCCTCCCTGCAGCTGCTGGCTCTGCGCGGCTGTTATAAAACAGTCGCGCAGAGTCAGGGCGCTCCTCCGGGCGGGCAGGGCGGCCGCGGCGCTCCCCGCGGGTGAGCGGAGCCTCGGCGCCCCGGGCGACCGCACGTCCTGCCCGCCCCTAGGAACGGCCCTGAACAAAACACAGGGCGCACCATAGTTTGGGGAACTTTCCCCGTGGCACACCCGACCATGTGTCGCGGCACACTAGTGTGCCGCGGCACACTGGTTGAAAACCACTGCTATATGCTATGGTCAATGGTAGCATTAAAAGTAACATCTAGACCTGCAACAAGCCCTTACATATGGCTTAGTAGACGAAAAATGAAAATAAAAATAACAAACACGATCTAAACAAAAATTTTTGTGGCAGGAAAGTGATACTAGATATACTTAAAGCTGGACAGTGACCACACATGTTTCAGGTTCCAAATCTATTTAGAATCAGGCTCTGTAATGAGGACAGGGATTGATAGCTTCCAATATGGAAAGAGTTAGCCTAATAAGCTAATATCTTGACATCATCGGTTAAAATATCTCGGTAAAAGTGGAAGAGCAAAAAAAATAAAATAAAATACAGTGGTCTTTTAAGTACCAATGATCTCAGAAAACAATATTTCCACCATACAATGGTCTTTCCTGGGACAGTGTATCTTAAAACCACCCACCCTAATGTCACAGACACTGTTGATCTGTGGCTCATGTAACCCAACCAATTATCATGAATATTTTACTTGTAAAACCTCTGTACTGGTGAAGTATATGCAGTGATTGGTGGTCTAGTAGTGCCTCACTACAGTACAGTGCGGTACTACATGTCCTGTACTAATCTTACATGTATTAGTGAGATGCATGCAGTGATTGGAGGTCTAGTAGCCTCTCTACAGTACAGTGCAGTACTACATGTCCTGTACTAATCTTACATGTATTAGTGAGGTGCATGCAGTGATTGGTGGTATAGTAGCGCCTCTCTATAGTGCAGTGCAGTACTACATGTCCTGTACTGCTCATACATGCATTAGTGCAATACAAGAAGTGATAGGTGGTCTAGTATCTCCTCGTTACAGTACAGTGCGACAGTGCGGTACTACAGGTTCTGTACTGTTCTTATATGTATTAGTGAGGTGCATGCACTGATATGCGGTCCAGTAGCGCCTCTCTACAGTACAGTGCAGCATTACATGTCCTGTATTGCTCTTACATGTTTTAGTGAGGTGCATGCAGTGATTGGTGGTCTAGTAGCTCCTCTCTACAGTACAGTGTGGTACTACATGTCCTGTACTGCTCTTACATGTATTAGTGAGGTGCATGCAGTGATTGGTGGTCTAGTAGCACCTCTCTACAGTACAGTGCGGTACTACATGCCCTGTACTGCTCTTACATGTATTAGTGAGGTGCATGCAGTGATTGGCTGTCTAGTAACCTCTCTACAGTACAGTGCAGTACTACATGTCCTGTACTGCTCTTACATGTTTTAGTGAGGTGCATGCAGCGATTGGTAGTCTAGTAGTGTCTCTCTACAGTACAGTGCTGCACTACATGTCCTGTACTAATCTTACATGTTTTAGTGCAGTACATGCAGGGATTGGTGGTCTAGTATCGCCTCTCTGCAGTACAGTGCGGTACTACATGTCCTGTACTGCTCTTACATGTATTAGTGACGAGCATGCGGTGATTGGTGGTCTAGTAGTGTCTCTCTACAGTACAGTGCTGCACTACATGTCCTGTACTTATCTTACATGTTTTGGTGCAGTGCATGCAGTGATTGGTGGTCTAGTAGCGCCTCTCTATAGTACACTGCAGTACTACATGTTCTGTACTGCTCTTACATGTATTAGTGAGGTGCATGCAGTGATTGGTGGTCTAGTAGCTCCTCTCTACAGTACAGTGTGGTACTACATGTCCTGTACTGCTCTTACATGTATTAGTGAGGTGCATGCAGTGATTAGTGGTCTAGTAGCGTCTCTCTACAGTACAGTGCGGTACTACATATCCTGTACTGCTCTTGCATGTATTAGTAAGGTGCATGCAGTGATTGGTGGTCTAGTAGCACCTCTCTACAGTACAGTGCGGTACTACATGTCCTGTACTGCTCTTACATGTATTAGTGAGGTGCATGCAGTGATTGGTGGTCTAGTAGCACCTCTCTAAAGTACAGTGCAGTATAACATGCCCTGCATTGCTCTCACATGCACTGTGCTTTATTTGTGCCAGGATGAGCAGCTTCTTTAGGCACCAGATGAGGACCCTTCATTTCTCGTACATTGTGTATAAAGTACATGACCTTAAGAAGCTCCTGTCCTCAGGATAGAAAGTTATTTCCAGCAGCTCTTTCTGATGTTACATGTAAGGACTTGCTTTATCTTTATTAGTATCTGCTTCATTTTCTTTAATCTTCATTTTGCGTTATATTGGTAACATTTTGGGGCTTTGTAACTGATTACCAGTTTCCAATAGAGTTATGGTTTACACATACAATGGTCGCCTCCGAACCAATTAATATTGTATGTTGAGACACCACTGTATTTGAGTGTGTGCTTATGGTTATGCAAAAAGGGAGTATGCTAAATAATGTGTTATTTCAAGACTGCACTAAAACTTTATCTACTGTGTATATTTCAGTGAGCAGTATGCTCTGACCTAGTAGTGCAAGTCAACAGACAATAAACGCTTTGTTTTTGCTCTCAACTTTCCAACACCCTGGGGAGGCCACAACCACTGAGACCCACTGCAGCTGCTATAGAAACTACTGCTCTAGCTAATTCTATGCACTAAAGTGAAATAACAAGGCATGCACCTGTCTGTCCATTACACAACCTATAAATATTTTTAATTGTTTAACAATGAATACTTAATTTCAGTGACAATAAGGAATACATAATTGTGTACAAGTTTTAGGTAGAATACTTATATACAGACACAGAAAGCACTCATATAACATAGCCTGTCCTGATGTCAGTGCTCTTTGTCCAGAGGGTTGCAGAAAGAGAGAATGAGAGCCAGGGCTTTACATGGTCTAAATGTTCCCATGAATTGTCCACATAACTATATATTCCAATGGCCCAGTGTTGCAAGTGTATTTGATAAGTATAGCTCCAGCAGAAGATGGTAAAGTGTCTGGATCTAGATACATTAAATACACATACACATTATTGCCTCATTTCCTGGTGTGGTTGTGTCCTGTAATGTTAATGTGTTGTATCTTCATATCATGTATATTGTTTTGTTACTTCTATGTCACAAGTATGTCACAAGCTACACTGATGCCTCTACCCTGTGTCAGTCACTGCACTGGTTGCCCATTCAGTACAGGATACAACATAAACTAATCACTTTCACCCATAAAGCTCTTCACAGCTCTGCAGCCTCCTACATCTCCCTCATCTCTGTCTTCCACCGTATCCAATCTCTCCACTCTGCTGATGATCTTAGACTACATTCCTCAGTCATCCGAACCTCCCATGCCTGCCTCCAACATTTTTCATGCGTGGCACAAGTTCTCTGGAACATGATACCACGGGCGATCAGGCACACTCAGAACTTTCATAGCTTTAAGAGGGCCCTGAGAATACATCTTCTCAGTCTGCCCTACCGTAATCCCTAATGGCTAAGCCCCTACTCTCTATCGTATACATTTCTGTCACTCCCTACACTTCAGCACTTATCTGTATATACTGTAGATGTACTGTCTGGGTGTCAGGTCCTTCCGATTTCTATATAAACTACCCTATATTTGTCACATGGCTGGACCATTGTAAACTTAGCACTTCTCACCCTTTGTTTCATCCATATACCCTAATAGATTGTAAGCTCTCGCGAGCAGGGCCCTCACACTTTGGGCCACATGTATGAACCTGTTTAGGTCTAAAACTCACTTTTTTTTACCATAGTACCCTATGGGCAAAAGAGGGAGTTTTAGACCTAAACAGGTTCATACATGTGGCCCGTTGTCTCTCATCTGTAAGTAGCATTTCATTGTTCAATATATGTCTTTTTGTCTTTACTTACACTCTCCAAATTGCAAACTGCTGCGGAATATGTTGGCGCTATATGAATAAAGGTTATTATTATTACAAGTAAAGAATTTTCATATAAAAGCATCTTCGAGGGTTGTATGTTACTCTCCTGCTGTCAGGGCTGCCATCAGTTATCTATTAACTATTTCAGGGCTCCATACAGCCAAATCACATGGGGCCCTCACCCATTACTAGTTCCTATTTTTTAACATATCAGTGGGCCCCTTTTTGATTAGGGCTCCTGACAGGAGTACTACCCGTACTGCCCTATAGGCACCCCTTCCTGCGGTGGTTGAAGGACTTAAAGGGGTTGTCTCACTACAGGGATTGCTTTTTATATTAAAGATCTTGTAAAAACAAGTCACTTTCCACTATGTGTCCATTAACAGTATCCTACCTATTCCTAGATTATTATTATTATTATTATTATTATTTATTTTAAAGCGCCATTGATTCCAGGGCGCTGTACATTCGAGGGGGTTACATACATAACATAAGTCAAACGAGTACAGTGATAAGGGATAATGACAATTGGCACGACAGAGGGAGAGAGGACCCTACCCGCGAGGGCTTACAATCTACAAAGAGGGGGAAAGAGACAGGAGGTGATGCAATTTATCACCTATCCTATGGAAACAACCCCTTTAAGGTTGAATGCACACTGAATGGATTTTACTATATGGATTTCATTGGAAAAATCACGAGAAAGAAACATCTGTAATGTATTTTCTAATTTGCCTATGACTTCTGGTTGCAGCAGTTTTTGCCCCCCCAAAATTTTTTAAAATGCATGTACTTTTGTTAGTAACTTTTTTGGAAAACAGCAACATTGAAACTGCTATCAGTCGTCCAACAGATCATTAAGATATTTTTGGAAGATTGTCCATGTTTGATCCATGAGCAGTGACCCCTTCCATCCCAACAATCACTAGTATAAAGGGTTAACCAGTTAAACCCTGGACACTTACGAATTAAGCTTCGGGATTTCTAAAGCAAAAAGTGTTCAGCAAGAACTGGGGGTCCCTTCATTCAATAAAGTGTAGGGATCTCAGTTCATGGACCCCACTAGTACAATGCTTCAAAATGGTGACGGGTTCCATCAGGAGTTTCCAGTTTAAGGTATGGGCTGCATCAGCTCCTCAGGTCACCATAGCTACAGACCTGTTTGATCTCTCTCGATAGGCTGCCAGCACGGGTTGCTATAACTACAGACCTGGTCGATCTCTCCTGATAGGCTGCCAGCGCTGGTTTCTATAGCTACAGACCTTGTGTCCTCATCAGTTCATCACTGCAGCCCAGTAGTAGCCAGTAAACACAACCCTGAATTCAAAAATGAAACTGAAAACAGGACTGAGGTGAGATGAATCGATGGAGTGAGACAACACATTTAAGTGTGAATGTCAGAATAACACAAAGTAAACAGGCTGTACAGGATACAGAGGTAACAGACTAGGAATAGACCACAGGTGTCAAACTGCCGGCCCTCCAGCTGTTGGGAAACTACAACTCCCATCATGCATTTGTATAATCTATAACAGTGGGCATGATGGGAGTTGTAGTTTCCCAACAGCTGGAGGGCCGGCAGTTTGACACCCCTGGAATAGACTATAGGGACTACGCTAAGTCTCCATTATCAATAAAAAAAAACTTTGAGTGAAACTGGAATATTCCCTTAACTGAATGGTATTACCTATTATGAGCCTAATGGCTATCCTAAAACATTCTGCGTCACTTTGAGCTTTAACACCTTAAAAGCATAACCTATGCAAACTATTGAAATTGCATAAAAAGTACAAACAAATAAAGCAATAATGTACGAGGCAGCTGTTTAGATGACAAGTTCCTTGGATGACTCTTTCAGGGAGTCTAAGAATAAAGTAAGAGCCTGGCTTATATGTAATTCTTTTGTTTGGTTTTGTTGGCAGTAATGATGAATTGTCTGGGTTAATATAGTATTGTATGAAATCAGAATCCCTTTTAAAGCACAACATTTGACTTTCTGTTCAATGTCCCCAGCAATCGTCACTTACATCCAACATACATGATGGGCTATGTGAACCTTTCCCCTATAGCCGCTTTTCACTTCTAGAACAACAACTATTATTGTCCCATAAATTTTAATCTCCGTGTATTTCACAAACACCTAAATGTTATGTGGCTGAATAAAAATGTAATTAAACATTGAATATTTTCAATTGACCAGTGAAGTTTTTTTTATTTCCTTTTTGTCAAGCGTACACTGTACAAGCTTTCCCTACACCTGTAAATAAACGCCCCCCCCAAACCTTTCAAGTTGTAGTTGACCGTGGTTGACAGACACATGTTGAATATCATTCCTAACCCAATAGCAGCATTAATGTGGCAGAAGACCAAAGAAAACACATTTCTCAAAGCATTGCTGATTTTTGGTCGGTTAGTGCTGGCTCAATACAAGATTATGCTTGGACGAATAGGGACCGAAATGTCAATGTTGTATGTAATTAGAATTTAAAAATAGGTCTTTACTCATCAAAGCTTTAATTAGTCCAGTCAAATCTGGTTTAATCCCAAAAATATTAACATATTACAATAAAGTTTTAAACTTTGTTGAAATGCGCACATGAGGCCCGAGATTTGATGAAAAACACAGAAAGAACCAGACGTCAACGGTTCCATGGTTGAAGGAGAGTGGTACAGCAGCCATCATGATCATTGACATTCACCAGGACTCTGATTCTTCTTGAAGAGATCCAACACACATATAGGCAATCTTTAAAGGGATTTTTCAAGGTTAAAAAAAAGACTTTGGTCTACATGTATGAAACTTGGTGCTGCTCTAATATAGAGGAGTGTAGAGCATAACAGTATGTATGAAAGATTGCAATGCATCAAACATTTTGGAACACATGTATGATCGGGGTTTTTACCCTTTTCTGGCGTAAAATGCGCCTAAGTGAGCTGGCTACGATATCTAATGCGCCTAATGAATGTGTTAGGCACATTGTTCAAAATACTCAACACTTTCTAATGCACCTAACATGAGGGGGCGTTTTGGGGGCGTTCAAAGGGGATGGTGAAACCACCTTGAAACCAAATTAAACAAATTATATAAATTTGCGGGTGGGGAAAAAAACTAGGGCATTACTGCTCAAACACGGGCCCTTTTTTTCCCAATGTGGCTCCCTGGGGCCTTAGGAGTCAAAGGGGGAGCTGGGATTTGCAATTGGGGCACAAAAAATGTCCAATTTTTTTCCAATTTTACCCCTTTAAAATTAATAAAAAGTAAGTTCTGATAAAAATCAAAAAACTTTTAAAAAAAAAATTTTTTTAAAAATTTTAAAAAAAACATGCTATGATAAAAAAATTAAATAAAAACATATAATTTTCCCAAAAATAAAAAAAATATCCCCTTTTTAAAAAAATTGAAATTTTAAATAATTTGGAAGGGTAAAACTTCTTTTTACTTTAAAATTAACCTTTTGGGATGTTTTTGGGTTCAGTTTTTTTTTAAAATTTTTAAATTTTTTTTTTGCTTTAAATTTAAAAATTTTTTTTTTGTGCTCTCCCCCCTTTTATTCTACAAAAAACCCAAGAGCCGCACAGCACAGGTTTTTTTTCTGGGACCCTGGGGGTCCCCCCAAAAGAAAGGAATTCACAACCCAAATTATTTCCTACCCAAACGGGACAGGCTATTCAAATAAACTTTTTTTTTTAATTTCCCCAGCCTTTCTTTTTTTTATTTTTTATACATTTTTTGGCGCATTATTATGGCGAAATTTCCATATTTCGCCAAACACACGGGCGGGGCCCGGGATCTAACTTTAGACCCCATTTATGAACCAAAAAACCCCCTTTTCCCCTTCAGCTGCTTTTATACCCCGGGAAAAAATAAATCCCAAAAAGCATTTCAAAGCACCTAGTTCCTTCCCTTGTCTCTCTTTGGGTCTCAGTCATGGTATGTTTTTGTATAGCATTTTTTGGCCCCCACTTTGGCGCTTTTTAGCCCATTTTTTAGCGCTTTAAAAAAGTGTTGTTTCTAGTGCAGACTGTGAAAAAGTTTTGGTGTATGACTATACATACACCTGTTGGACAGGGCTACAACAGTTTTTTGGCTCAAAGTACACCAGAAAACTGGCACAGTTCCATTCCTAAATGTCACCTTTGGAATTTTTCCCAAAAGGTAGTAATGTTCTTAACCCCTTACCGACATTTGTCGTACTCATACGGCAATGTCGGGTAGGGGTTCCCGCAAATTGCCGTATGAGTACTTCAAGGCGATCTTGCGCCTCACGGGGCGGAGCGGCAAGATGGGGGCTGAAACCAGGGGATATTACCGGGGCATCTCTGCACCCCCCAACGGCCGGAGTGAGCCCCCGGCCGTGGGGGGATTAACCCCCCCGATGTCGCGACACGTTTTGCGCATCGCAGTGCGGGGGCCGGAGTGAGCTCCTGTGCCCTGATCCGGGCAGAAAAAAAGGGCGCTTCATGCGGGTAATGGTCTCCAACCGGACAGCCGGCCCTTGAAGAAGATCGGGTTGTCTGGTGATGTCACGAACCCAAAAATTGATTGTGGGCAGCGGACAGAAGTTGTCAGGGAGCCCGCTCAGTATTAAGCTGTATGCTGATCTCCTATTGCTTGAACGTTGACGATCTTCATGAAATTTCCCCCCCTGGGGAAAAGGTAAAATTTTGTGAAAATTTTAAAAAAAATGAAAAAAAAGAAAAAAAAGGGACACAAAAAATAAAATAAAAACCTACATCCCCCTTTTTTCCCCCCTTTACAAACGCAATCCCCCAAAAAGACAAAAAAAATAAAGTACCCTATTTTTTTGCCGCGGCGTAACACCCACCCTAAAATCTGTCATGTTAATTAACCTGCGGAACACCGTAAAAAAAGAACAAAAAAACCCCCACAGAATTGCGTTTTTTGTTCATCCTGCAGCACATAAAATGGAGTAAAAGTATCAAAAATGCATTCAACTCAAAGTGATCCCAAATTTAAAAAAAGTCAGTTCATCCCGCCAAAAAAAAAAAGCCCTTTACCAGCTCTGTTTAACGGAAAAATTTAAAAAAAGTTCTAGTTTTAGAAGATAGCGATGCAAGTTATTTTTACACAATAAAAACACTTTTTTTTAAAAAAAAAATTGGGTTTCAAATAAAAAAATACATAATTGGGTATCACCGTAATTCTAAACCCCCACAGAGTAAAACCAATTTTGTCACGGATCTGCGGGGAAAAAGCTATTAAAAATAAAAAAAAAAACATGTGGGGATTGCATTTTTTCTTCCCCCTCCTTCCAAAAAAAATTTAAAAAGCGATCATAAATCTTGTCCCCCCAAAAATGTTCCAAAAAAAAAACATAACTCATCCCGCAAAAAAAAAATTCCCCCTATACAGCCCAAAACGAAAAATAAAAAATTTTTGGCTCTCAGCCCGCGACGATGCAAAAAGGGGTTTTTCCTTTTAAAATAAAAGTTTTTTTTATTGTGTAAAGCGAAAAACATTAAAAATATAAAAATGTGGTTTTTGTGTAATTGTAATCAACTCCCCTGGTAAAACTACATGTCATTTATACCGCACGGACCTTTTTAAAAAAAATAAAAAAAAAAACCCCTTTCCAGGATTGCTGTATTTTGTAAAAAAAATGTCAAAAAAAAAAAACCTTAATAAAAAGTGATAAAGTCACATCCCCCTCTAAGGGTCCCATAAAAACATCAACTATCTTGTAAAAAAAAAGCCCAAAACCCTTTCCAAAAAGCAAAATTAAGAAAGCTATGGCTGTCAGAATGGGACAACATAAAAACGAAAGTTTTTTTTAAAAAAACCGTTCTATTGTTAAAAGAATAAACTAAAAAACTATATAAAATTTATTTATTGAATTGTCCCGCCCCCTATTTAAATTTATCCCGTCATTTATTCCGTTTGGCGAAAAACTGTAAAAACAAGCCCAAAAAAAAAATGGGGGAACTCGTTTTTCCCCCCCCTTTTCCATGGCCCAATGCTAAAAAAAAAACTCGGAAAAACCCCGTCGCCCAAAATGCCAAAACACCCCCCAAAGAGTCCCGAGGGGTATTGAATCCCAAAATGTTTCAACTTCTTGAGGTTTTACCGTTTATACTTTGGGGGGTTGCAGATGCGACATGGCCCCAAATATCTGTGCGCCAAAAGCCAAAAAACGCTCTCTCCCCTTTTACCCCCTGCCCTGGGCCCCCAAAAAGCAGTTTAAACCCAATGTAGGGTATTTTCCGAACTTGGAAGAAATTGGGGTAACACAAATTTTTTGGGGGTTTTTTCCCAAGATTCCTTGTAAAAAAATTTAAAAAATTTTTAGCTAAAATTGCAGTTATTGTAAAAAAAAAATATTTTTTTTATTTTCAAGGGCCCAAAAACTAAAAAAATTTGTGAACTGTGGGGTCATTACTCACTGCACCCTGGATATATTCTTAAGGGATTAGTTTCCAATATGGGTCTTTTTGGGGATTTTTGATTTTTGGAACCTTTGGGTGTCCCCAAACTTGAAAACCCCAAATAAAATGTAATGAAAATGAGACCCCAAAGTCCGGTAGGTCTCCCCTTTTTTTGGGGCTTGTGGTTGAGCCAAATAATCAAGGGCCACATATGGGAATCTCTGAAAACGCAAATCGGGGAATCAATATTTTTGCATTTCCAGATCCCTTTACCGTTTTCTTTTCAAAAATGTATAAAAATTGAAAATCTGCAAAAAAGTGAAATTATGAAATTTCACTTCCACTTTCTTTAATTCCTGGAAACACCCAATGGTTTTAATAAACTTCTAAATGCGTTTTGAAAAACTTTAAAGGGGGGTTTGTTTTTTAGATATTTTTATTTTTGGGGGGATTAACTAAGGCAATCAAAAATCCTTAAACTGGACTGGTCCCAAAAAAAAGTTATTGTAAATTTTCTTGAAAATTTGAAAATTACTACTTTAAAATTTTAAGCCCTAAAGTCGTAAAAAAAAAAAAAAAGGGATTTAAAAAAATATGCCAAACTAAGCGACATATGGTAGAGCTGTTATAAAAATTTTGAGGGAAAAAAAAACCTCTGTCTTTCATGCAGAAATTTTTGAAGTTTGAAATTGGGGAAATTTTTCCATTTTTTTCCAATATTTGATATTTTTCACAAACAAAAAAGCATTTTTTTGGACCAAAATTTCTTACTATCTTAAAGCCAATGGTTTCACGAAAAACAATCTCTGAACACATGGAAAGGTTAAAGTGTCAAAAATTATTCTCACATAAATTGACACATGACAGATTTAAAAAATGGGGCTCTTTTCGAAGGGCCAAAAATGGCTCCGGGGGGGTAAGGGGGTTAAAATAGTTTACCCGGTTTTTTTAAAATGATAGCTTTAGGTGGCCATACACCTTGAATAGTTTTTGGACAAACCCTTGTTCAATTGACAAAAAATTCCACCCTAGTTTCCCCATATATATGTATGTGATAGTTTGGATAAATGTGTAACACTTTTGGGGGGATGGTGTGTGTGGTGGTGAAGCACTCCACTGTATGTGGTTCATTGTACCCAAGAATGGGAATGGGTGTGATGCTTGTGTACCGTGGAGGATGGGTGTGATGCTTGTGTACCGTGGTGGATGGGTGTGATGCTTGTGTACTGAGTCGGCTTTTAATAAATAAATGTCCAAAACTGGTTAATAAAAAGATCTGCTGGTCTTTGGTCTTTACTCCCGGCAAACTTGGTCTGTACAAGGTCACAGATCTCAAGACACAAACAAGGCTTTACCAGGTGGACGATCCCAGCATCAGGACACAGTATACAGGGAACACTCTTCTCACCAACCTTGGCCGTTCCCTAACAGTCCCTGATCCCTGGAGTAGCTTCTATTCCTGTCTCTCCTTCTGTCGTGGTTAGTTTCAGATAAGGGCCTCTTCTTTCATCTGCCACTGCCACTGGAGACTGCCATCTGCCACTGGAGACTAACACCAAGCTCACTCCCTCTCTCGAAATCTGTACTGCTCTCTCTCTGCTATCCGCTGTCCTGTGTCTCTGTCCCACTCTGCCTCCATACAGAATCTAGTGGAAATCTCTTTTCTTCTCTCCTGTCCTCTCTCTATCCTGTGCATCAAGAGTGGGGAAGGAAGATCCTTTTCCCCGACCATCTCCTTCTGTTTTCAAAAGAACTATTTACATACTGGGCACTTAACTCTGTGCCCAGCCCTGGGCAGAGCCTAGCGTCCTCTCCTGAGGGCTACATCTTTACTGTCTCGCTGACTTTCTGCATCCTTCTGGAACCTTCTTTTTTTCACTCTCTCTTTATACTGACTCCCCTCAAAACAATCCTAACTTGGGTTCCTCCTCCTATCTGTGTCCTGATTGGTTGCTTCTTAGTTGGCCCTCCTTCTCTAAGCCCAGCTCCTCCTCTCGAGCTTGCTGATTGACTTTGTCCTAACAGTCCCAACTGTCGCTCTCTTTAATCTGTTAACTATTTGTCTGCCAAAACCAGGCCACTCCTCTTCCTAGTTTCCCATGGCAACCCAATGTGCTGATACTTCTAACACAGATATAACTACAACCCCTTACAATGCCACACCAGGGCCCCTAATACTGCAGGGCTTCAGGGATATAACTAAAATTTATAAAATCTCATAGGTATATGAGATGGGCCCCAAACACCGAATCACAGGAAACTGAAGCATCAGCCTATATAGCAATAATTAATAAATAATAGTGCCAGATATCAGAGAACCCACATAGGGCTGCTAGATAACAGAAAGCCACCAACTTGTTATTCCCTACTCAAAGGCAAAATGTTCTCGGACCTGAATAGGCCCCTTGAATTTCTAGGCGCCATAAAAGATGCTTTGGCTGCTATAGCTATAATTACACATATAGTGGACATTTAGGACAAACTCCTCTGGTAAGCCCAACAAAGTTCATTCCGAAACTTTAAGCACGCATAATTTTTCAAAGGGCCAAGCAAACTAAACCACAGCCATAAACTTCTGGTGGCAGCTTAGCCCCTGCAAGAAGAAAAGGTTCAGCCAAGATTGAACATGCCCGATAATTCTTTTCCCTGATGCTGTTTGTCAGGATAGTTAGGATACCACCAAATATATAATATACAGACCTTAGCTATGAGTCCTCTACACAGCTTAGGGCATACTGATAAAGCCATTGCGAAGACTCCTATACTATACTAGTCTTACCTGAAAGTCGAACTATAATACATCACTTACTGTGGTTCTTGTTGGTCTGCTAATACTCAATAAAGACATTCCTCATGCTCATACTGGATATGTCAGTGCAGCTCCTCTTGTTGATGTTTCCGGATTGATGATAGTGGGCCAGTGACGCAACCAGAAGTTCACATACACTATATAAATGACACAACTGCATGTTTTTCTTACTATCTGACATGAAATCTGAATAAACCTTACCCGTTTTAGGTCAATTAGGAACCAAAATTATTTATATTTGCCAAATGCGAGAGTAATGAGAGAGAGGGAATTTTTAAAGCATCTTTATTACTTTCTGTAAAGTCAAAAGTTTACATACACTAGGATTACTATGCCTTTTAACAATTTGGGATATCCCATATCATGATGTCATGTCTTTGGAAGCATCTAAGCTAAAAAGAGATACACCCCTGGATGTATTTTAAAGCACACCAGAAACATACTACTTCTGTGTGTAACATCATGGGAAAGTCTAAAGAAATAAGCCAAGATATCAGGAAGAGAACTGTGGACTTGCACAAGTCTGGATCATCCTTGGATGCAATTTCTAGGTACCTGAAGGTGCCTCATTCATCTGTACAAACAATTATATGCAAGTACACACAAGATGGGAATGTCCAGTCATCATACCGCTCAGGAAGGAGATGGGTTCTGTGTCTCAGAGCTGAACGTGCTTTGGTCTGACATGTGCATATCAACCCAAGAACAAAAGCCAAAGACCTTGTGAAGATTTCGCAGGAAGATGGAAAGATTGTGTCATGATTCACATTGAAACAGGTACTTTATCAGCATAGGCTGAAAGGGCACTCTGCCAGGAAGAAGCCATTACTTCAAAAGAAGCATAAAAAAACAGATTAATGTTTGAAAATGCACACAGGAACAAAGACCTACATTTTCAGATACATTTCCTGCGATCTGATGAAACTAAAATTGAACTGTTTGGCCATAATGATCATCATTACATTTGGAGGAAAAAGCTAGAAGATTGGAAGCCTAAGAACACCATCCCAACTGTGAAACATGGGGGTGAAAGCATCAGGTTTGCTGTAGGGACGACTGGTGCACTTTTATATAGTGTATGCTAAGTTCTGCTTTCATCTGCTCAGCTCTTCCTGCTCTATAACATGCTGTTAGCAGATCAAATAGTATGTTCAATGTGACAGGTTCCCTCTACTAGACACTGAAGTGACGAGTCAGCCATAGAGACATCACTACAATAGACCATGGCTAATTCGGCTGCTCATGTGGTAACTATTGACACAACATCAAAAATAAATAGGCCGAGCTGGACGGACATCTGTCTTTTTCCGGCCTTACAAGCTATATAACTATGTAAATAGAGACAAGGGACACAAAATTAAGCATCAAATAAGTTAAAATGAATTCTATTGGTTTAAGAATATAATAAATAATTTCATATTTCTAACAGTTTTATTTAAGTTAATTGTTGTATTAATCCCCAAAAAGAATCCCCATAATGCAATAGTCTTCAGAAAACTTATGTCTACAAATGGGTAACACTGGTATGGCTGATGTGAGACTGTTTTGTGCTGGAAAATATCAAATTTGCATACACAGGTCTTGAGTCAGAAATGCTTTAAAAAGTTATGTTTTCTGAAATAAGGAACTATATGAGAAGGTTTTCTATTAATTACCCCTCTGTCTTTCACTGTGTTGTACTTAGAAGTCCTTGTGGGTGAACCTTCTCCTACCAGCAATAAGGGGTCAATGGATATTCTCCTACAAACAGACCATGACTGTTGTTGACCTTTAAGGTGCCAGATGACTTATTTTTATGGCCATGCTACTTTCATACCAGTGTTCTCTCTCTTTCTTGACATCTTAAAATATCTCTACTAATTAACCCTTGGGTTCTTGTCACCAGATTATTGGCATCTGTTTTATTTTTTCTGAGCAGTAAAATGGTGCTGATGCCTGATCCAATGCTTAGTCAGTGAGTGTTTTAGATACATTTATGAAGTCATCATTTTAAATACTGTAGGGGTCCAACCAACTTTTCTTTTATGTATTATTTCAAATATATTGATTCTATACAGACTGTGATCAGTCAATTTACTTCTTAAGCCAGTGTCTGAAGGTGGAAAGTCAGAACATTTGTAGAAACAGAAAAATCCATTTTTGGTCCATTTATTTTGCTGCCTATCAATAGGGTCACCCCTCTGTTTGAGTCAGAACAGAGAGCTACTTGGATACCAGTGGACTTGAGCTGCCCATGTGTTACACCATGATTGAAATGTAATACTTAGAGATGGGCGAATTTCTCAAAAATTCGGTTCGCCGACTTCGTTGAATTTTCCGACAAAATTAGTTTTGGTCTGCATTATTTCGGGATGAATCGCGTTAAAAAACAGCTATTTCCTGACTGCAGAGAGCCTGTAGGGTGCTGTAGAATGTTGTGCCATGCTTAAATATGCAGAGGGAGCTTGGTTTGGTCTTCATTCAATGCTATGTTTTAGTATGACACGCACATGACTGCCACCGCTCTTAGAATCGCTTCACTCTAAAATTCCCTGGGCACTTACGGGGGCAAAACTGATCAAAAAACTGAAGCAAGGATGCAGCCTGATTAAGTCATGGCAGCACCAGCTGGTAAAAAACAAACTGAGGGCTAAGATCCTACCATAGCATCAAAGAACACAGTAGTAGGTTACTGGAGCCAGCACAGGTCTCAGCACAGTAAGGGGACGTCATAGCAAGGGTCACTCCATGAGGCCAGAGCTTTAAACCGTCACAGAATATGACAGAGCCTGTTCTCTTAAACGCTGATACATGTAGAGGCCCCCCCGAATGAGTGGTGAGGGTGTCGGCAGTAATTTTGCGTTGACGTCTCGGATAATTTTGCTCTTCCTATCATCCGTTAGAGTCCGCTTTCAATCGGTCAATAATCCATCAGTATTGCTAAGGCCAAGAACAAACAGGAGTTGATCTAAAACAGAGATGACCAGTAAATGGATATTTGCATGTCTTTTGTGTTCTGTATCCACTCCTGCTTTTAGTTAGACAATCCTGATCCTTCTCATTCTTTCTGAGAGGTGAAAAGAAGGGGAAAACCAAACATAGTGGCAACGACATAGAGTGGTAAGGGTGGAAATAGAATTAAGGAGCCACAGGGTGTTCCAGTGAGACAGCGGTCACTTGGCAGCAGCATGAGTAGGCCACAGAAAGGCACAATAACAAATTTTGGAGGTGGCAGCAACATCAGGAGCCCACAAAGTGGCACAATGACACAGTGTGGAGATGACGTCATCAACAGCAGCAGCATGAGGTCAGAGACTGGCACAATGACAAATTCTGGAGGTGGCACCAACAGGAGTAGGCCACAGAGTGGCACAATGACGGAGAGTGGAGATGACGGCAGGAGCAACAGCATGAGGTCAGAGAGTGGCACAATGACACAGTGTGGAGGTCACGGCAGCAGCAGCATGAGGTCAGAGAGTGGCACAATGACACAGTGGAGAGGTCACGTCAGCAGCATCAGCAGCAGCATGAAGTCAGAGAGTGGCACAATGACACAGTGTGGAGGTCATGGCACCAGAAGCAGCAGCAGCATGAGGTCATAGAGTGGCACTATGACACAGTGTGGAAGTCATGGCACCAGCAACAGCAGCAGCAGCATGAGGTCATAAAGTGACACAATGACAGAGTGTGGAAGTGGGTGGCAATACCAGTCCCTGGTAAAGATGGTGGTAGGCAGAAGAAGAAACTGGCAGCATATGTGTGGCATCAGGGGGGTGGCGGCATCAGAAGAGTGGCTGAGGCAGGGAGTGTCAATCCAGACTCATTTCTCAAAGTTTTGGTGAGGCGTCATGGCTGATGTAATGTGACGCCTAAGGCATTGGTGTGTGGAAATCCTGGCCGATCCACGCTTGATTCTTCTTGACAAAGGTCAATCGCTCCACATTTCCCGTGGACAAGCGGGTTCTCCTTGGGGTAACGATGGCCCCGCCCCAATGAACATCCGCTCTGATGCCACACTACTGGCCGGGCAGGACAACTTCTCCACTGCAAACTCGGCAAGTTGCGGCCACACATCCAGTTTGGCTGCCCAGTAGTGCAGCGGATCTTCTAACTGGGGTGGCAGAGTGCTGTCCAAGTAGGCCACCACCTGTTGGTTCAGGGTCTGCTCCAGGTCCTGCTGCTGCTGATGCTGCTGGCGGCTGCCATCCTCACTAGGCGGGTGAAGGAAGCTGCTCATCAGCGACTCCAGACTTAGGTTGCTGCTGATGGAGCTGGTACTGCTCCTATCCCCCCACCTTCCCACAGCAGAAGCAGAAGTAGTACATGAGCGCTGAGGAACCCCCCGGTCAGACCTGTCAGAGGAGGTACGATGCCGCACATAGGCAGTGGCCAACTGACTACGGAGGAGTTCTCTATAGTATTTGAGTTTGTCCTCCCTCTCAGTAGCTGGAAAAAAGGCTCCCATGTTGTACCGGTAGCGAGGGTCCAATAGGGTGTAGAGCCAGAAGTCATCCCTCTGCCTGATGGTGACTATTCGGCTGTTACTAGCCAGGCATATCAGCATGCTGTGTGCCATCTGCATAAGTGACTCCAAGGGACTCCCTGCCTCCATCTATACTGTATACTGTCCTCCTCCTCCTCCTCCAGTTCAGTCCCCACTGGACTCATGTGGCTGCGAGATGTAGTCGCCACGTCTCCAGTCCCCTACCCAGACAGATTTTTCAGCATTTGTTCCAGGACATGAAGCAGGGGAATGATGTTATTCATCCCATAGTCCAGGTGACTGACAAACAACGTGGTCTCCTCAAATGGCAGGTGTCATGCATGAGCTGCCACTGGCTGACATCAAAGTTGCACAGGGGAGTACTCCTGTCTGCCTGGATCATCAAAAAATCGTTAATGGCCTTTCTCTGTTCATACAGTCGTTCCAACATGTGCAGGCTGGAATTCCAATGGATGGAAACATCACATATCAGCATGTGTTGGGGGAGGCCATTCTGCCGCTGCAACTCGAGGAGGGTGTTTCTGGCTTTGTAGGAATGGATGAAGTGCATGCACAGTTTCCTGGCCATTTTCAGAATCTTCTGAAGATCGGTGGAAGACTTCAGGAACCTTTTCACAACCAGATTGAACACATGCGCCATTCAGGGCGCATGAATCATCCCTCCTTGGTGCAGCGCGGACACCATGCTTCTCCCATTGTCCGTCACCATGGTTCCGATTTGCAGTTGGCGCGGAGAAAGCCACACATCGATTTCTTGCTGCATGATGCAGAGCAGTTCCTCCCCTGTGTGACTTTGTTCGCCGAGGAAAGCCAGGTGTAGAACTGTGTGACACCGCTGTGCCCTACACATGTGGTATGATGGAGCAGTACTTGTGGAGGCTGAGATGGTGGTGGTGGTGGAGGAGGAGGAGGCAGACATTGGAGCAGGAGCAGCAGTTTGACAATGTGGAGGAGAAAGAGGCGTCTCCTGTCCAAGTTGTTGGTATGGCTGGGCAGGAAGCACATTCACCCAGTGGGCCATAAAGGACATGTACTGGCCCTGACCATAATTAGAGCTCCCCACGTCCATGCTGCCGTGCACCTTGGAACAAACCGATAAGCTCAAGGACTGGCCCACCTTCTGTTCTACATATTTGTGAAGGGCTGGTACTGCCTTTTTGAAAAATAAATTACGACTTGGAACTCTTCACCTCGGCTCGGCACAGGCCATTAATTCTCTGAACGGTGCAGAGTCCACCATTTGGAAAGGCAGGGACTGCAGTAACAACAACTTGGACAGGAGCACGGTCAGCTTCTGCACCTTAGGATGTTTGGACGCATACTGTTGTCTCTTTGCAATCGCCTCGTTTAACGTCTGCTGGCACCATGAGTAGCCAGGAGCATCTGGACCGGGAGATGATGGCAAAGAGAAAAAGCTCCCTTCTGCAGAGGTGGTGAAGTCTTGACTGGCTGTAATGGCATGCGTGCCACTGGGCGCTGCTGCTGCTGCGGTGGCAGGATGGACCACCACATCTGAGCCACGTTTCTCCCAGGCCACCGGATGGTGATGCTGCATGTGTTGACGCAGGGCCGTAGTGCCAACCTTAGCTCCCTGGCCACACTTCACTTTCTGCCCACAGATTCTACATATACCCATATTGGGCTCCTCCGGTCTCTTAGAAAAGAACTTTCACACCACCGAGTAGCTGATTTTACTGCCAACGCTCCGCACTGAGTGACTACTACCACCGCTACCTCGCTGAGCCCCTGTGCCGCTACTTTCTTGGACCTGCGAAGCGGGTTTTCTACCCCGTGGCCGCTTGGCTCCCAAACTCGCACTGCTGCTACCCTGCTGACTCACGGCCACACTACCCACTTGCTGGCTGCGCAGCTGTCTGAGGCGCAAGCTGATGCCCTCTTCTCCTGACAATGATGAAGCCCTTGCTTCACCCGGCCCCCAAGTGCGTTCGGCTACATCATCATCAATTATTGTTTGATCTTCACTGCTTTCCTCATCACCGGTGTTGGAAAGCAGAGGCTGACCCCTCACAACATGACCTCCCATGCCACTCTCCACATCTATATTTTGCCGCCTACTGCAAGAAGCAGGGGATATAGGCCCCATTTCTTCGCTGCCAAGTAACTGCTGACTGTCCTCCTCAAATTGGTCATCCTCGCTGTATAGTGGCGCTGAGCCCAGACCACATAGTAGATCTCTGGCTGAGGGAACCACATGGGACAGAGACGGGTTGAGGACAGGTGAGGGCCACTGACCCGCTCCCGGGCCATGCCAAATAAGGATTGTGTCTGACATTCCCACCGACTCTTGGCTGGGGTTGTCAGATGTCATCTGGGAGGAAGTGGATGACCTAGTCAACCAATCAAGAACCCTTGGGTTGCTGGTCAACACATGGCCACTAGATGACACCGGCAGTTCTGACCTCACGGAGTGACCACTGCTGCGACGTCCCCTTACTGTGCTTCGACCTGTGCCTGCTGCAGGAATGTTTGTGTCACTGCCATTCGCATGTGAAGAGCCTGCCACCTCTCTGTCTGACATACTGTTTGTTCTAAAATGTACAGACTATTTAATAAAGATATCTGTATATAATAAATACACACCATGTATTTGACTCCAAATGAACCCACTAAGAAGCTTGGGTAACCCTTGGATATAAATTGCGCTCCACAAATGGGCAGGAAAAATTTACTTATATGTGCCGTATAAAAACTCTGTGTATTTTAGTGAATAGAAAAGCGCATACAGGCTTAATTAACCTTCGGATATGAATTAGCTACAGGCAAAATTTCTTCTTTGGCGTTGAAAAACACCGTTTATTTTACTGACTACTACAGCAGAAAAACGCTTAATTAACCCATGGATCTAAATTGCGCAAAATAAATGAGGTGCCAAAAATTACCAGCTATGTAGCGTGTTAAAACGACGTGTATTTTACTGACCACAACAGCATAAAAACACTTAATTAACCCTTGGATCTAAATTGCGCAAACGAAATGAGGTGCCAAAAATTACCAGCTTTGTAGCGTGTTTAAACAACGTGTATTTTACTGACCACAATAGCAGAAAAAAACTTAATTAACCTTCGGGTATGGTTTATGTTACAGGCAAAATTTCTTCTTTGGCGTTGAAAAACACCGTTTATTTTACCGACTACAACAGCAGAAAAATGCTTCATTAACATTTGGATCTAAATTGCGCAAAAGAAATGAGGTGCCAAAACTTACTAGCTTCGTAGCGTGTTAAAACGACGTGTATTTTACTGACCACAACAGCAGAAAAATACTTAATTAACCCTTGGATCTAAATTGCGCAAAGGAAATGAGGTGCCAAAAATTACCAGCTTTGTAGTGTGTTAAAACAACGTGTATTTTAATGACCACAACAGCAGAAAAACGCTTACTTAACCTTCGGATATGAATTATGCTACAGGCAAAATTTCTTCTTTGGCGTTGAAAAACACCGTTTCTTTTAGTGATCACAATAGCAGAAAAATAATTAACCCTTGGATCTAAATTGCGCAAAAGAAATAAGCTGCCAAAAATTAAGTGGTATTTGGATTGTAGAAACGCTGTTTCTTTAACTGAATACAACAGCAACAACAGGCTTAGATAACCCTTGGATATTCAATGTGCTCAAGAGCTGAGCAGATAGCATTAAAATGTATATGCAGCTGAATTGGACGCACACTGGACTTCAATTCCAATACCCCACAAAGTCAAAATTAGAACGTAAGAGAAGCAGTCTGTGAGAAAAGCTGTGACACCCCCCCCAAAAAAAATCGCTGTATGAAAGGTCTTTCTTTTGTGTGAGATCTCTAGTACTGGAGCTGCAGCAGCTACAACACGGCACAGAGAGAGCAGTGTGAACTGCCAGCGTCGCATCCGGACTTATATAGAGCGGTGACGTCACAGAATCCCGCAGGCCTCTGATTGGCTTCATCTCTGCACATGTCATTTAGGCTACTCCTTTCTTCCTCCCAGACTTCTTTGCCCCATGTAACGCCATGTGCTTGCAGCCATTTTATCAATTAAAAACACGCTTCGTTCCCGCGAATCACCCCAAACTTCGACTTCGTTCAGAATCAAAGTTTTTCTGAAATTCTAAACGAATTCCACTTTGTTATAATCGATTTGCCCATCTCTAGTAATACTACATTTCCATGCAGTGGCCAATGCAGTGGAAAAACAGTGGCTTCAATTTTAAAAGCGACAACTAAATTTTAAAAATGAAAAAATGAAATTGTAGGCAAACATAAAATCTTGAGACTGTATATTTCTTGTGGAAGCAAATATGTAAAAATATAGCTCCATTGATCAAAATCTGTCATCTTATATGGGGGAAATATGGTTCTGTGACATAAAATATTTCCATTAGTGACACTCTGGTTAGTTGCAAAATAATTTGCTTAGAGCCATGGAGCTTGTGTAATACACTTTATAAATCACTTTCACCTTATGTCATTGTAACAGGAATAGCTAGGAACTGCAGAGCTGATGTGTCAATCACTGCCATAGACCCGCCCACATCCTGAAAACGAAGTGTGAGTCTAAATGTTACAGTGGCTGTAAACCTGCATGATGAGAAAACCCCTTTAATTTTGTTTGCTCTGTGATATAGACTGCACTTCCATTTATGGGGTGCACATCTGTCATTTACAATTAATGACTTTTTAAGTATCGTCAACAACTGGCCTTGAAAAGACTGATATTATCCAACTTGGCATATCAACATTTCCACACCTTCCTGCTTTTTTCATGATATAGCAAAAAAGTCTGAACCAGTCTTAGAAATTGGTTACTATTATTAGGTACTAGATCATGCACTCTAAATAGTGTTGAGCGATTATTATCAACAAAGTTGAAATCGGCACAGTTTTTATGTTGATCGAAATTTTCAGATCATGCGATAATTTAGGTTAAAATCTGTGCATCATCTATTAAGATCGCGACATTTTCGGCGCTTCCTGTAATTTTGGCGGCCAGCAAATCAGCTTACAGAATAGAGCAGGGTTAGATGTGTGTGCACGTCATGACTGGGATGTGTATGGTTGCGATTGGCTGGAAAAATCACATGACCTCGTTTTACATAGAACAGCGTTTCCTGTTCAGCCTCAGTGTCTCTCAGCGTCTCAGAGCAGAAGGACGTGCGCTCTGCTTGTGTCCAAACAGCTCAGCGAAATTATTCTATTTCTTCACAGAGAAACCTCTACTATTAGCTGTGATCCTTACAATTTAGTTCGTTTAGAGATTGGAAGATTTTATGTATTTATGTAGTTATTTTTAAAGCAGCTTCTACCGCTTTAATGTCACGGAGGGAGCGGAGGGGGGGCCCCCGCGGGCGAACACAGACAAGCTCTATAAAGAATACTGGATAAAGTTCACCAAGACTTAGTGTAGACATTGCAATAGCTTTATTATTAACAGTTTTCTATTGAAATATTTCCTGGATATTGGGCAGCCTGAACTTATAGGATACACATCTTTTCTAGTAACTGCAGGTCTCTTTCTTAGGTGCAAAACTCCACTTTTATTATCAGTATACATTTCAGATAGGTGTTCATTTTCAATTTTGCCCATTCCACCTTTGTTGATATACCCACCTTGCACTTAAATTTGAATCCAGCAATTTTATAGTCACCACAGGTGAATTGAAAGGTGCCAAAAATATCTTGTATTATACGAATACATAACAGATACGTGTTTTTTTACTTTGGCGCACTACAGCTTTGTTCATTGAGGCAGCTTGCACTTAAATCTGAATCCAGCAATTTTATAGTCACCACAGGTGAATTGAAAGGTGCCAAAAAATATCTTGTATTATACGAATACATAACAGATACGTGTTTTTTGACTTTGGCGCACTACAGCTTTGTTCATTGAGGCAGCTTGCACTTAAATCTGAATCCAGCAATTTTATAGTCACCACAGGTGAATTGAAAGGTGCCAAAAATATCTTGTATTATACGAATACATAACAGATACGTGTTTTTTGACTTTGGCGCACTACAGCTTTGTTCATTGAGGCAGCTTGCACTTAAATCTGAATACAGCAATTTTATAGTCACCACAGGTGAATTGAAAGGTGCCAAAAATATCTTGTATTATACGAATACATAACAGATACGTGTTTTTTTTACTTTGGCGCACTACAGCTTTGTTCATTGAGGCAGCTTGCACTTAAATTTGAATACAGCAATTTTATAGTCACCAGTA
>JAODAL010033099.1:0-45997 GCA_025379985.1 Phyllomedusa bahiana | reverse complement strand
ATTTCCAATAAAAAAAGAAAAACCTCATCAATTTCAAAAAAATTTTAACTGGTAATAATTTTGTGGATTTATTTTGCAGTGCAACATATTGATCGATACCATTGGGGGGTACATAAACCTTTTTGATTTTTTTTTATTTCTTTTTTTTCCAAAATTTAAAGTAAAGAATGTTGAATGCAAGATAAAAAACATAATTTTAATTTTTAGATTTTTATGGATATACAAGGGCTAATTCAGGTATTTTTTTTTTAAAGTTTTATTTTTTGGTTTAAAAAAAAAAGGATCTAAAAGGGGAATTTTTTTTTTCTTTTTTTACAAAAACCCAGGGGGAGGACCTGTTTCTTATATAATAACTCAATACCCTAGATACAGTGTATTACAGGTGAAACGCTGAAACCTTAATATGACGGCTTTCATCGCGCTCCGGGATCCAGGGAAGCCCACGGCATCCAAAGCACATCAAAGGATAATCAGGTACGAGGGGGCCTCTTTCCAGTCAAAGGGCTAGATCCACAGATAAATGTAAACATAGGGGCCCCAGCACTGAAATTTCAGGGGATGACAACCACCTCTGACCTAAAACAAATATAAAAACCTCAGAACCGCAACTGAGGACCAATTCTAAAAGGGTTTTTCTTGAACATGTACGAAAATAAATTTTATACTATCCATGGGTTTTTTTTGGGGCAAATGTACCCAAAATGTTTCTGTGCCTTTTTTTTTACACTAAAGTCATTATAAATCAAAATTTTTTTTCCACGATATTTTGGGTTTTTTTTAAAGAAAAAAGGGCTGGTTACCCCTTTTTTTAGCCCTTTAAAAAAAAATTACAACAAAATAAATGGTTTGCTTTACAAAGAGGTATTGACAGAGATCTACCCTTTTTTGTTCACAGCATATAGTTTCAAAAAAGTTAGGGAATTAGCTTTTTGGGTTTAAATTTTAGAATAAATAAAATTTCAGATTTTTTTTTAAATTAAATAAACCACTCTTAACTTTTGAATGCAATGCCAACGTTTATGTTTTAGTACTTTTTGGCAATTTGCTATCATAATAAGGGGCTTAAAGGCAAATTTTGACCCCAAGCCCAGTAAATGAGGGGGTCAATTTGAATTGGGGAATTTAAGCAGTCCCACTCCTTATGCGTTCACATTTTTTACATCAAATCCCCCAAAAACACCCTTTAAAATTGATTAAACCAACTCCCCATTTGAGCTTTAAGCAGGGTGCTCCAACGGGAAATGTGCCCCCGGCTAGAGGTCACAAGTTCATCACAGTTGCAACAAGATACAGAGAGAATGAAAGTCACAGAAAGGCAAAGAAGTGGACATCCTTCATCACACCCCCGAAACTGTTTTCATGTTAAAAAACCCTCAAACCCGGGATGATAAAATGCCCCCCAACTCAAAGGGTTGGAAAAGCCCCCAAAGGGGTCACATAAACCCCACCCGTAACCTTTTCCCCATCACGTGTCGTGTCATCATTTGTGTGATAAAGCCAAAGGACATCCACCCCCTTTTTTTCTTTTGGCTCTCCCAGTCTCTCGTACTCTGTTCAATTTTCGATGAAAACCTGGACACTCAAAACCCAGTGTCATTTTTTGGGTCTGAAAACAACGCTTAATCATTTACCTGCCCCCCCAATGGAGGGTTGACTTTCTCATAAATTACGCACTTTTTTAAATTTTCCCTTTGGGCTTAGGGGCCCCTAGGGGATTAAACAAATACCCCAAGCCATTGAGCTTAATAGGCCCTTGGGGTTTTTTTTTTGACTAATTAATGCCCAAATTTTTTTCTTTTGATTTTTCGTAAACTTTATGTGGGGACCAAAAGATAAAAAATTGGGGGGGGGGGGGGGCCTTTGATTTTTGCTAAGGGGCCATTTTGTATAAACAAAAACCCCCTATTTGATTTTTTTCTAAAAAGTTATTTTTCCCCTAAAATAGGGGACATAAATGTCAAAATTTTTTTTGGGGAAACCCCCAAAAATTGCGGGGTACCCCCCCCAACAAATATAAGGCGTCATCACCTTAACCACCGGCATTTTGCGTTTGCAATATCCCAAATTGCATCGAAACCGCAGGGCTATTTACCATATTTTAATGGGAAAACCGGTTTTTATTAAAAAGCAATTTTTTTAATTTTTATAACGTATACTCATAAATTTTTTTGTAACACCCTTTTGTCTCATCCCCCCTCATTTGGGTTTTCTACCCTTACCTTGGGGAAGCGCTACTATTGAATCTTTTGGGGAAAAAGGGCAGGGATAGCCCTAAAAAATTGCGGATAACCCTTTAAAAAATTGACTTGCATAGGGGACATACTTTTAAATCACGTTAAATGTCTTTTTTTAAAAAAGAATTTTAAAAATTTAAAAAAAATTTGTTTTTTTAATAAAAACCCGGTTTCCTAAAAAGGCCCCCAATTGACTTTTGGAGGGGAGAACCCAAACTAAAACCCTATATTGCGTTACTGAGTAAAAAATTTTTTTCTTTTTGGGCCCCAACTTTATATATACAAAAGGGGGCTTTTTAACCAACAGGGTTAACCACTCCCCGGGCCCACTTTATTGGGTACACCTTCCAACTGCCCCGGAAAAAACAAATTTTCAAAAAGCACCAAATTTCACAGGGCGGCAACCAGTGTTTTTTAGGCATTAAAAAAGGTTTCCAAGACAATCTCCGCATTAAAAACCGAGCATATATGGGGAAAAAGGTATTTGAGTCCCTTTTGAACGGCTGGTTTTTTGGTGCCAAAGGGGCGGGCCTGATTTTTTCAAAACTGCTGATTCTCCTGGATTTTCACCACAACCATCTCTGGGGTTTACAGAAAAGGGTCCGAAAAAGAAAAAACATCCAGTACGCAGTCCTGGGGGCAAATCCCTTTTTTGAAGCCAAAGGTCAAAAAATTGGGCGACTGGTTCGGCTGATAGAAAGGCAACAGTGACTAAAAATACCCCACCCTTACAAAAAAGGTGGGCCCAGAAAGCATCTCGAACGCACAGAAAACGGCAAACTTTAGGCAAGGGGCTACAACACAGAAGCCCCCCCCCCCGGGTTCCCTTTTTTCCCTTTCAGTAAAAAAAGGAAAAAACTGAGGTTTCCAATTTGCCCAAGTTTCCACAAAATTTTGGACATAGAAGTTTGAAAAAAACTTCCCTTTGGTCTGATGTTTCCCAAATTTTTTTTGCGGCACTTTGGGAGGGGAAAGGGCCGAATAGGCTCAACAACATAAAAGCATGATCCACCCTTTTGCCTTGTACAACTTCAGGCGGGTTTTGGGGGTGCCCTTTGGGGAATATTTTTTTGGGCACCTTGGGCCCCTTGGTACCAATTAAAGCATCTTTTGAAACACCTTTGAATCAAAGCCACAAAAATTTGGGGAAATTTTCTGAAGGAAAAAGGGGGGCCCAAAACCCTTTACTAGCAGGGTGTACCTAATAAAGTGGCCGTGAGGGGTAAATCCCAACATTTTGTAAACCTACGGGGGACCCATAGCTACCCATCAACGGGGGACTTTAATCCCCTATCTCCCCTACGGGACTCAAAAAAACCCCAAACACTGTACAAAAAAAGGGACAGAATACCCTCATCTAAAAGGGGAAATTTTAATACCCACCAAATTATCTACAGTAAAATAATCCCCCTTTTTCCCTAAAAGGGGCCAAATTAAAGGGGCATGTTCAAACCCCTTTTTTTGTGGGGCGAAATTAAACCCCCCCAAATTACCCGTGGGGGGGGGCGGGGGGGGAGGGGGGAGAAAGGGGGGGGCGGAAACTTCGCCTCCCCCATAACTTTAAATTATCAACGTGCGAATCGCCGCTAAAAATTCCCCCTTCCCACTTTAAAACCCCCCAAAGGGGGAATTCCCAAGCAGGAGAAAAACTTTAACCCAAGACCCTCTATAGAACTGTGGATTATCGTAATGTTGGGACGTTTTCCAAGCCGAAATTCGCGCCCCTACGGCGAAAATTTAACAAACTAAATATGCCCCTTTTTAAGCCGTAAAAACATGGCCTAACAGTAATACTTAAAAAATGAAACTATTTTTTAAAAATAGCCCCCAAAACTTTTAAAGGGAAATTTTCCTCAATATTTTTTCAAAAATTTAAAGGTTTTGGCCCTTTAAGGTCACCATGAACCCTGATTGGCCCCCATGAAAATATTTTGACCCCCTTGTTTTAAATGATCCCAAAAAAAAAAAATTTAAAAATTCTGCTTAAAGGGCAAACCAAAAAATTTAAATAATTAAAAGCTCTTAAAAAGAAAGGGAGGGGAAAAACTAAAACACTTTTCCCCAAAACAAGGGCTGTCAAAAAAGGGGGTTAAAATTAGATTAACAGGGGGACCATATTACTAAAAAAATTTTCCAAATATTATATTGAAATGCCATGACTGTTATTTAAAAAAATAGTAAAATTTTTTTCAAAAAATTAGGTTTTTTTTTTTAATTTAAAAAAATAGTGAAAAAAATTTCTGCTTCATATCTGGTGGTTGTGCTCTTTTCCTCCTTTCCTTGCCCAGGACTTTAAAATCAACTTTTAGAAATTTATTTTACATTTTTTTTTGCTCGTTTACAAACTTCACAATTAAATTTGTATTTTAACAAAAACCCCCTTTTAAAAAACTTTTTAAAAAAAAAGGGTTTGAAAAAATTGTGTTTCAAGCAACTTCCCCCCACTCTCATATCTTTTTTCATGTTTCATTTTACTAAAAACCACCTACACTATCGGGAGGGGTAATGGTTGGTGATGTCTAGGGCCCAAAGGACCTAATAAACTTTGTGTTTTTAAGACGCCCCAAATTTTCAATCACTGGGGTATTCATTGTTATTATTGTCAAAAAGAGAGAAAGGACCATTCAACTGCGGGGCCATACCCCTTTCCCTTTAGGATTTAGCTATAATTAGTTGGTTAATTCATAAATTACTAAATGAGGGGAAGTGACCCAAGAAAAAGGGCCCCTGGCTACTTTCACGAAGCTTCTCATAAAGGAAAGGGGAGATCCCCCAAAAGGGCCATCCAAAACGGATTCAATAAATAAAAGCATATTTTCTATAATAAAGGGGTGAGGATTTCTTGAAATTTTTCTTTCTACACAAGCTGTTCAAAAATTGGGGGGAAACTGTAGTTAGGGGGGAAGTTCAATGCAAAAATGATTTATATACAAAAAAGGATATTAGATTGTAATGCTTTGCGGGGACACACAGCCTTTTGCACAACTCGAAAAAAAAATCATTCACAATTTAAATTCAACCTCTTTCCCCCAACTGTTTTAAAAATTTAAACAGAAAAAAAAATTAACATAATATTTACCCCCTTTTTTGGCTTTTGGTTCACACAACAAATTCCGGTGCGCATTTCAGGGCGTATTTGGCACAAAATACGAGCGAGATCGCGCCGAAATTATGGAAATTTCCCATATTTTTTATGAAACCAGGGTTTTAACGCCCCCTCCCCCGCCAAAATTTACATCATATTAAAAAATTTGGGGCGGGGAATAAGTAACATTAAATTACTTGGGGCAAAAACCTTCTCAAAATTCATGTTTTAGGGGGCCGGGTGGGTACCGCTAAATCACGCACCCCAAATCACCCCAAATTTGGGGTTTGGTACTTACGTGCCGCAATTACACCCGGTAAACATATCCTTAAACGGGCTTCATGGCTAATTAAAAAAGCAATTACTATTGGGGTATGTTCACACACATTTTTGGGGGTTATACGTGTGTATTTTTTAAAACGCTCTGGGGCCAGGCTCCATTACACAAAAGGGGAAAATAGTAAACACAGCTCGCCTGTAAATTTAAAACTTATTCGGGGCGTATTTTTGGATTATTCACGAAAAACCCACAAAAATCCTTTGGGAACATCCCCTTTAATAAAAAGGGGTGTTGCCTTTAAAGGGAACATCCGCTTCATAAGGGGGACAAAGCTTTGTTGGGCCCCCGTGTATGAAAAAGGGAAGGGAAACATTTGGGGCTTCTCTCCCTTTCTTTCTATAATTTTCCTTAATATCTATGAGTGCGCGGGCTTTTACCAGAACTCCCAAGAAAGAGGGGGAGGCCCACTGCAAGCCCATTTAAATCCTAGCTAGCTAGGACCCACCTGGAAACAAAATTTTCCTTTTAAAACCCCCCTTTTCCAAAAATTTGGCAAAACCCAAAAAGCCCTTTTTTACATGCAAAAAATGTAAAACAATTGTGTACAAAAAAGTATAGAAATAACCTGGGAAGAGAACTAATCCTGTGCCACTGGGGGAAATCTTATAAGCCCTACACCTTTAAAGGGTTTCTTCTCTAAAGAAAAATTTTTTACTTCCCAAAAGCGTTTCGGGAATCCTATTCCGAAACAGACAACGCAAACGCAAAAAAAACTGTCTTCAAGGGGGGCTTTTCTTAGTCACGGGCTTGTTTAAAATCCTAGGTCATATTTCCAGACTTTTTAATGGGTCAGATTTGATTGAAGGAACACTAGGTGGCACCAGAGACCTAGCTCTCTTCCCTAAAGCTTATTTGTAGTGTTGATCAAATAATACCTTTTGGTTGAACGAACTTGTGAAAAAAAATTGGGTTTGAGACGTCCTGAACTAAAATTATTCTCTAATCATACTCCTATGTTTAACCCTTTACCGCCGCAGCCAGTTTTGACCTCCCTGATGTAGCCCCATTTTTTATATCTAATGTGTCATTTTATGTGCGAATAACTTTTTGATACTTTTACCTATGAATGTGATACAGAAATTGTTTTTTGTGACATATTGTACTTTACGTTAGTAAGAAATTTTGGTCCATACAATCCTTGTTTATTTGTGAAAAATAGGAAAATATTGTGAATATTTGGAAAAATTTGCCATTTTCAAAGGTCAAAAAAGTCTGCGCATAAGAAAGATAGTTATTCCATTCAAATAGTTTAAAACTAGCATCCGCCATATCTCTACTGTAGGTTGGCATCATTTTTAAATGTTTTTTTTTTTTTTTTTACTACATTAGGGGGCTTACAAATATAGTATTTTTTTATATTTTCAAGAAATTTTGCAACATTGATTTGTTTAGGGACCAGTCCAGTTCTGATGTGGTTTTGATGGGTCTGTATGTTAGTTACCCCCATAAATGACTCCATCGAAGAAACATAACAGCTTTTAGTATTCAAACCAGCATTTAGGAAGTTTATTAACCCATTAGGTATTTTACCGAAATTTAAGCAAACTGGAGGTTTGCAGATTTTTAGCAGATTTTCAATTTCTATTGATTATTCACTGGAACGAGATAGATGTGAGCAGGGAAATGCAACTCAACATCGATTCCCCCCAATTCTTAAATTTTTAGAGATATCCTAAATGTGGCCATAGTGCACGATTTGGCCTCAGAATAGGAGGAGCACCTACTGACTTTGGGTTCTCATTTTCAATATGATTTTCTGTAGGCGTCATTACGGGTTTGCGGACACCCTAAGGTGCTAAAACTTAATAAACACCCTTAAAAAGACCCCACATTGGAAACGTCACCCTTTAAGGAATATATCCAGGGGTGCAGTGAGTATATCGACCCCTGTGAAAATGAAAAACATATATTTTTTTTCCAACAATCTGCAATTTTAGCTGAAAATGTTTAATTTTTACAAGGAATCCTGATAAAAAAAGCGCCTAAAAATTTATTACACAATTTTTTCCAAGTTCGACAATACCCTATATGTAGGTATAAACTGTTGTTTGGTGCATGGCAGGATGTACAAGGGAAGGAGCGCTATTTGGCTTTTGGAAGGCAGAGTTTGATGGGTGCCGTGTCCCATTTGCAAAGCCACCAAATTACATGAACAGTTGAAACCTTCCAGAAGTCACCCCATCTTGGATTCAATGTCTCTCATGGATATTATCTAGCGGTGTATTGTGATTTTTGGGCGCACAGGTCTTCCACAGTTCTTTTAACATTGGGTCATGAAAATGAGGGAAAAAAAGACAGTTTCGTTATTGTTTTTTGGGCTTCATTTTTACAGCGTTCTCAGTTTGGTATAAATTACAGGGTAACTTTACTATGAGGGTTGGTACAATTACAATGAAATAAATTTTATATAGTTTTTTATGTTTTGTTACTTTTTATCAAGGTTTTTGTGAGGTGTTTTGAACAATATACAGCAATTCTGATAGTGTTTTTTATTTTTTACAGCGGTCACCATACAGTATCAATGACATCTTAGCTTTACTCAGCAGGTTGATACGATTACAGCGATACCCAATTTGTATATTTTTTATGTTTTACACAATAAAAACACTTTTATTCAAAAAGGGAAAACACGCCATAATCTGAGAGCCATAACTTTTTTATTTTTCTTTGTACGGAGCTTGTTTTTTGAGGGATGAGTTGATGTTTTTATTGGTATCATGTTTGGGGGACAAGGCTTTTTGATTGCTTTTAAATCCGTGTTTTGGAAGGCATGGTAAAGAAGAGGAAGTACAGAATAACAGACAATATTTTTATTTTTTAACTTTCTGCAGCTTCAACTGGCAGGCAATCCCTTTAACCCCTCCACTGATCTAAACCTCTAGTTATGGTGACATTAACCATTTTTTTGCCCTAGACAGAATCAGGAACACTGACATTAGCTTTTTAATTAATACAGATTATCAGGAAAGCTGAGATTAATTCCTTCAATACAGTTAACCTTTAAGAAAATTTGCAATAACCTCTCCACTACCTTAGTACATAAGGAGAACTGGCATCAAACCCTCACATCTCTAGACCACTAGGAAATTCAGAAATTTTTACTTTGTATATTTTTCTTGTCGAATCTTGAATTTATTTTGTAATTTAATATGAAACTGCTTAAATTAAAATATGAGAACCCTTTCTCATGTGGTACACTGTGTAGTTTGTAAGACAGCAACTGTGAAAGTCTATGAGGTTATATATATTCCAGCCAGGTTCTTTACATTTACCTGTAGATTGGTAGATACATGTCACCAAGGTAATGGGCCTTGGTGAAGTAGGAGCTGTTTTATTTGTTATGTCAGCTGTATTAGGTAGTTGGCACATATTTAACAGTAGTATGGCTGTTTAGAAACAGTTGACCTGAGACGGCTCTTACTGGTAGTAGTCAAAGTGGTGGGTGGGTGATTATTCACCATGTTCCAAGCCAGGATTTGCATGGCCTATATAAATTCAGCTACTTAGCTGAATAGGGGTGGCTGCTACTCTGGACTACGCATTTGGGCCTGAGAAGATATATAATTGAAACCAGAAGTTTACATACACTATATCAAAAGACAAATATGCATGTTTTCTCACTATCTGACATGAAAACAGAATAAACCTTACCTGTTTTAGGTCAATTAGGATTAACAAAATCATTTATATTTGCCAAATGCCAGACTAATGAGAGAGATAATTTTTTAAGGCATTTGTATTTCTTCCTGGAAAGTGAAAGGTTTACATACATTTCATTAGTATTTGGTAGCACTGTCTTTAAACTGAATGACTTGGGTCAAACATTTTGAATATCCTTCCACAGGCTTCTCACAATAGTTGGTGGAAATTTTTGCCCATTCCTCCTGACAGAACTGGTATAAAGGAGCTATGTTTGTAGGTCGCCTTGCTCGCACGTGCCTTTTCAACTTTGCCCATAAATTTTCAATAGGATTAAGGGCTTTGTGATTTCCACTCCAAAACATTGACTTGGTTATCCTTAAGCCACTTTGTAACCAGTTTGCAGTGTCTTGAGATGTTGCTTCAGTATTGCCACATAATCTTCTTTCCTCATGATGCCATCAATGTTGTGAAGTGCACCAATCCCTCCTGCAGAAAAACAACCCCACAACATGATGCTGCCACCCCTTTGTTTCATAGTTGGATGATGTTCTGAGGCTTCCAAGCTTTTCCCCTTTTTCTCCAAACGTAATGATGGTCATTATGGCCAAAGAGTTACATTTTAGTTTTGTCAGACCACAGGACATGTCTCCAAAAATGTAGGTCTTTGCTCCTGTGTGCATTTACAGACATTAATCTGGCTTTTATATATTTCTTTTGGAGTACTGGCTTCTTCCTGGCAGAGTGGCCTTTCAGCCCATGTTGATACAGTACTTGTTTCACTGTGAATAAGACACAATTTTTAAAAGTTTCCGCCAGCATCTTCACAAGGTCTTTTGCTTTTGTTCTTGGGTTGATATGCACGTGTCGGACCAGAGCACGTTCATCTCCGAGACACAGAACCCGTCTCCTTCCTGAGCGGTATGACGGCAGGACATTCCTATTTTGTTTGTACTTGCATATATTTGTTTGTACAGATGAATGAGGCACCTTCAGGTATCTGGAAATTGCACCCAAGGATGATGCAAACTTGTGCAAGTCCACAATTTCTGATTTCTTTAGACTTTCCCATGATGTTACACACAGAAGCAGAGTGTTTCTGGTGTGCTTTAAAATACATCCACAGGTGTGTCTCTAATTAACTTGATATTGCCACTAAACGTATCAGAAGCTTCCAAAGACATGATATCATCATATGGGATGTCCCAATTTGTTTAAAGGCATAGTAATGCTAGTGCATGTAAACTTTTGACTTTGCAGAAAGTAATAAAAATGCCTTAAAAATTCTCCCTCTCATTATTCTAGCATTCGCGCATATATACATAATTTTGGTAATCCTAATTGACCTAAAACAGATAAGGTTTATTCTGATTTCATGTCAGATAGTGAGAAAAACATGTATATGTGTCTTTTTATATAGTCAATGTAAACTTCTGGTTTCAACTGTATACTGGAGGAAACCAGTGTGTGCCACACAACTTGGCTTTACTTCAGGGTGAGAATGAGAGAAACGACACTGTTTAGGAAGTGCTCAAACGAGCAGGACTTTTGTTTGATGTTTGTTTTATACCTGTTTTCTACTCGTCCTTTGGATTATTTTTAGTAGTCCTTTGTGATTTGCTGTTATCTAGAAGAAAGTATATTACAATGCTTCCCATTATTCATGTAGAACCACAGAAGAAAAAATTGAGAAAAGCACCAAAGTCCAATGCTCACATAGCAATCATAGTCAAGAAAAATATCTGGGGTATATGGAATGCCACAGCATCCAAACACAGGCCTGTCCCAGACCTGTGTACTCACAATTGTCCATCCAGAAGAAAAGAAGGAAGCAGCATGTCGATAGTTCACCCTTAAAATTTTATTGTAAAAAAAGGTCAGTACATACTAGATAAGATGCAACGTTTAAGCTCTGCGGCCATGGTAGCCAGAGGAAGGCTCACAGAGCTGAAACATTGCACCTTATCTTTTGAGTATGAATTGACCTTTTTTTTGCAATAAATTTTTGAGGGTGAACTATGGACATGCGGCTTCCTCCTTTTCTTTTGGATGGACAATTGCCATTATTCATGTGTGACTACTATAATTACCCACTATTTGACATCTTACCAGCACTTTTACACCCATAAGTCAGAGGAGATGGTCTTATTCATGGTCAACATACAGTCTACATACAGTAAGGGCAAATGTTCTACATTAAAAAAAAAATCTGTAGCTTTATGCTATAGCTATTGGTCATTTATGCTGCCTATCTTTCTTCCAAAAAAGAGATTTAGGAGTAAGTGCACTTTAAATTAGCTGAAGAGAACTGGGATTCGGTTACTATAAACTGAGTGTTCTGAAATTTGGATGTCATTAGGTATTTTGGCTTACATTGTCTTGTACTGGATGTGAGAATTGTATAGCATTCTGCAGATATGCCAGATTGCAGTTTTGCAAGATAAAATAAAATAATACCCGTAGGTAAGACAGCAGCCAAATGACTTCTGAAGGCACTACATACAGTAATTTTGTTGACTTGGGAACAAAATTAGAGACTACTTACCGAAAATTGCATAGAAAATGAATTTAAATCTTTGGACTCTATTGTCCACTCTCATGGCACATCATAATGATAATTACTGCCTTATGTTATCAATAGTATCAAGAAAGTTCTGCTATAATCTGTGTGGAAGAAAGTATGTATCTGGCTGGTATCACATAACATACTGTAATTGAATTAAAGATAACAGATTTGTAATGGCTTGGAAATATAATACTAAGACACAAAGTTCTTATCAAACTATAATTAAAATGATGGATTGTCCTTTTCCCAAAAATTACTGCTAGAGTAGTGCAAGTACTAGTGCAATCAGACACCAAGCTGACAACTAAGCCTTTGTATTAACAAGCATAGTAGATGAATGGAGACCATAGAATAAGTGCTGCAAATACACAACAACATGGCAATGAGGGCCATAAAGACTAATGCAGATCAGGGCTGTCTTAACAGCAGTACGCATTGGGCCCTGCTCAAGCACATAACATCACATCAAGCCATGCCTCTAACTACACCCAAGCCCACTAAGTCATGCCCAGCTTTCTCCAGCAGACCAGGACCAAAACAACAGCAGAGTAGCTGGAGTCTATATACAAAATAATTACAGTTCTCAAAATAAATACATACAAAATGCTCCCACAACGTCTTGTAGGCTGCAGGCCTATAGCAGCCTGTGGGGCAGAAAGCCAGTGGCTCTCTGCTGCTTAATTATTTTTACCTATCAGTGCATCCTGGGATCGCGTAAATAGGTCAATAAAAGCTGCCGACTCGGGAATCCAAGCAGGTGCAAGCTTGTGTCGATCTGGAAAAAGAAACATATAAAGGGATTGTCCAGGTAATAATTTTATTTTTTTCAAATACGATACTGCTGCCCTATTAAAAAACTTATACTTAACTCTCCTCTAACCTTGGATTTGAAGATGCGCCCTCCTCACTATCCATTGGTCTTCGAGTTATCTTCAGTTAAATGGGAGATCACCGCTGCAACCGTGGATTGACTGCAGGGGTCATGTGTCATCAATGGACTTCATTGTTCAGAGCACTTACTTCTGAACAGTGATGTCAGCAAGTAGCACGTGAAGACTGCAGGCAATCAGCAGAAGATAACAGAAGACCGGTGGATAGTGAGGATGGCAAGAAGAGAGGTGAGTATATGTTTGTTTGTTTTTTAGACAGTAACAGTATAATATTTGAATAAAATACAATTATTATCTGGGCAACCCCCTTTGCAACTAAGCAGTTCTTTAGAGCAGTTTTATTTTTAATACCATTTGTGTTTTACTGTAAAAGAACCACATTTCTCCAGCAGACTCCAAAGAGGGGTAAAATAAAATCAGTCCATTTATTTAGAACAAGTTAAAAAAGATGTAGCTGCATATAAAACAATAGGTCAAAGTAGATGCATTTCGAGCAGAGTTTTGCACCTAAAGAAACCTACCTTATGTGGCAAGCCATCTCATGTTATCTCTGTTCTGCAAAATAATCTAGGGGTGATACCATACTTTACACGTGCTTAAAGATTTATCACAGCAAAATTAATAACATCGGATAAATTTCTTGAACATGCCTGGTAAGTTAAAGGACATTAATAACTTTGTAAGGCATATCTCATACATCAACTTCCCAAGATGACACAAAGGAAATGAAAAATACAGAGTTTCAAAAGCCAGGTCTCCAGAGAAACACAGATAAGTCTGTTTGGCAATTTTTTTTAAATTATCTCATACATAAGCAATAATTTCTTTGTCTTATTAGAAGTCAGAGTGCTGTCTTTGTAAATTTCATTATATTAGTGGTCTCATCCCTTGTGTTACATTGGTGTAAATTTGAAATGGACGTGAAATTGACAAACACGTGAATTGACAAACATCTTGATCTAAATATACCTGTGGACACCTCGTGCATCTGGTCTTCTTTCTCAAGGGAACCTGTAAAAGGTTCTTAGATTCGCAGAAGTTTCTTGACATCTTATCACAAAGCCAAGACTCGGTGCACAATTGAAAATCATATTTTTAAAGCTCTCCATGTTTGACAAGTTGAAAATATTTATGACATATACAGTGGATGAAATAAGTATTGAATGCGTCACCAATTTTCTAAGTAAATATATTTCTGAAGGTGCTATTGTCATATAATTCTCACCAGATATTGATAACAATCCATCCAATCCACACAGATAAAGAAATCAAACCATAGATGTCCATAAATTACCGTATATACTCGAGTATAAGCTAACCTGAATATAAGCCAAGGCACCTACTTTTGTCACAAAAAACTGGGAAAGCGTATTGACTCGAGTATAAGTCTAGTGTGGAAAATGGAGCGGCTACTGGTAAATTTAAAAAATAAAAATGTATACCAATAAAATTACATAGGTAGGTATAGACAGTTTAATATCCCCCTTAGGCAGGTTAATGTCCCCCATAGGCAGGTATAGTCAGTGTAATGTCCCCCATAGGTAGGTATATGCCCCCCATAGCAGTCATAGGCAAGTATAGGCAGGTATATTCATAGGCAGATATATGTTTCCTCATAGGCAAGTATAGGCATGTATATGTCCCCCATAGCAGTTATAGGCAGGTATATGTCCCCTCATAGGCAGATATAGGCAGGTATATGTCCCCCATAGCAGGTTTAGGCAGGTATATGACCCCCCCATAGGCAGTTATAGACAGGTATATAACCCCTCATTGGCAGGTATAGGCAGTTATAGACAGGTATATGTCCTGCATAGCAGTTATAGGCAGGTATATGTCCCCTTACTCTCTTCTCCGCAATAGTGTCTTTAGCTATATGTGCTTCCAGAGGAGTCACATATAGCTGGAGCGATTCCCGCTGGCGCCCGGGCCATGGCAGTGCCTGGACGCCGACGGGTAACTGGAGAGTTAACTGTATACGCTCCCAGAAGTCACATACAGCTGATGGATCTCCACCGGTGCCACGGCCATTACAGCACCTGGACGCTGACTCGAGTACATGCCGAGGACAGCTTTTTCGAGTATATACAGTAAGTTATGTGTAATAATAAGAAATGACTCAGGAAAAAAGTATTGAACACACTTACTGAAACCTGTTTAATACTTTGTACAAAAGCCTTTGTTGTTGATCACAGCTTCAAGATGCCTCCTGTATGGAGAAACTAGTCGCATGCATTGCTTAGGTGGGATTTTGGCCCATCCTTCCACACAAACACCCTTCAAATCCTGTGCGTTCTGTGGGCTGCTTCTATGAACTCTGAATTTCAGTTCCTTCCATATATTTTCTATTGGGGTCAGCTCAGGTGATTGGCTCGGCCATTTCTATGAAACCAATTGAGAGGTTCCTTGGCTGTGTGTTTGGGATCATTGTCTTGCTGGAATGCCCACCCTCATTTCATCCTCATCATCCTGGTAGATGGCATCAGATTTTTATCAATGTCTCAGTACATTTGTCCATTCATCCTTCCTTCAGTAATATGAAGTTTCTCAGTGCCATATGCTGAAAAACAGCCCCACACCATGATGTTCCCACCTCAAACGTCACTGTTGGTTGGTGTTTTTGGGGTGATATGCAGTGTCTTTTGGCCTCCAAACATGGTGTGCATTATGGCATAAAAAGATTAAAATTTTGGTCTCATCTGACCAGACTATATTCTCCTAGTATTTCACAGCCTTGTCTAAATGTTGTTTAGCAAACTTTAAAGGCGCTTCAACATGTATTTTGTTTAGCAATGGAGTCTTGCATGGTGAGTGTCTATAGATGCTATGGAGTTTGAATGCATTGCTTATTTTTTTCTTTCCACAAATTGTACCTGCTGATTCCAGGTCTTTCTGTAGCTCCCACAGGTGGTCCTTCGCTCTTGGACAACTCTTTTGATAATTATTTTTATTCCTCTGAAATCTTGTTGGGAGCACATGGTCATGTCCAGTTTATAGTGAAAAGATGTTCTTTCCACTCCTGGACTATGGCACCAGCAGGTCACACTGGAACCTTCAGTAGTTTAGAAATTCTACTGTAACCAATGCCATCAGTATGTTTCGTAACAATAAAGTTGCAAAGGTCTTGATATAGCTCACTTGTTTTACCCATCATGAGATGTTTCTTGTGTGGCACCTTGGTAATGAGCCACCTTTTAATTGGCCAACAGTTAAAGCAGCTGATATTATTTATAAATAATTTTTTTGGGTTTTTTTTTTAAAACTAGTAGATTTCAGCTGATATAATTGCCCTTTCCCCCTGGTTTTTTGAACCCCCTCTTTTTTCATTTTTTAAAATACTTTTTTGTTTGTGTCATTTCTCATTTTTAAAATAAAGTTTAAATTTTAGGGGCCCATCTATGGTTTGTTTTTCTTTGCCTGTGTGGATTGGTTTGGGTTTTTAAAGGACATTTGGTGAAAAATTTCATGAAAATAAAATCTTTAAAAAATAATTTATTTTTAAAAAATTTTGTGCCCTTTTGTTCAAAAAATTATTTCACCCACTTTTTAGGAAACTATTCTATTTTTACTTAAAATGAGTGCCCCAACTTTTTTTAAACACCATAACCTTTTTTTTAAACGGATCTAAAAAGGGAGGATTTTTTTAAATGCACAAAAGTGGAGGTTGTTTTAAAAAACCTGTATTTTTACAAAAAATTCTCACCCTCGAAAACAACCCAATTGATTAAGGGTCAAACCCCCCAGTGGGGCAGGGAAAAGTATTTGCCCCCGGGCCCCCGGGGGGAGGGTCCCTGGGGCGGCAACTTTCAGGGGAAAGGCACGGCGGAGGTTTTTTAATTTTTTTTTTTTTTCCCCCTTTCCTTTTTTTTTTTTCCCATTCCCCCCGGGCCGGCCCCCCCCCCCCCCAAAGGCGGGCCGGGCCAAAGGGGGGGAGGGGGGTTGGGGTTTCAGCGGCTCCGGGTGTCTCCCCTTTACATTAGAGGCAGGGGCTACTGAGAGAACGGGCAGGCGGGCTCCCCCCCTTCTTCTGGAAAGGTTTCCCTTCGGCGAGTTTGTGTGGGCAGACAGCAGGGGACGCCCCCCCCCCCATTTCTTTTTCCCCTTTTTTTGCACGGGAGGGGCGGGAAAGGAGGGGAAAAGATTTTTTGTGCCTGCACTTCAAGAAAACAGGTAAGGATGGAGGGTTAATACATGTGCGGGGGGGGGGGGTTAATACATGTGCCGGGGGGGTTAATACATTGTGCTGGTGGGGGGCCCCTAATACATATGTTTGGGGGGGAGGACTAAAATTACAGTGTTGGGGGGGGGTTTAATACAATTTTTGCTGGGGGGGGCTAAAAACATGGGCCGGGGGGGGGAGGGCTGAATAAAGGGCCCTGGGGGGTTAATCCCATTGTGTGGGGGGGGCCCTTGAATCCCTTTGGGGGGGGGTTTGAATACATGGGGGGGGGGCTGGGGGCTGAATAAATGTGCGGGGGGGGGGCTGAATAAATTTTGGGGGGGGGCTGAATACATTGTGCGGGGGGGGGGCTAAATATACATTGTGCAGGGGGGGTTTAATACTTTGTGCTGGGGGGTTTAAAATACATGTGCGGGGGGGGGTTGAATACATTGGGTTTGGGGGGAGCGAAAAACATTGTGGGGGGGGGGGCTGAATAAATTGTGCGGGGGGGCGGGGCTGAATACATTGGGCTGGGGGGGGGGCCCAAAAATCCCTGTGCTTTGGGGGGTGGGTTTAATAATGTGCGGGGGGGGGGCGGGGGCTAAATTTTACATTGTGCTGGGGGGGGCTAAATTACATTGGGCTGGGGGGGTTAAAAACTTTGGGGCCTTGGGGGGGCGGGAAACATTGTTTTGGGGGGGCTGAATACATTGTGGTGGGGGGGGCTGAATAAATTTTGGTGTTTGGGGGCTAAAATACATTGTGCGGGGGGGTAATTTCCTGTCTGGGGGGGCTAAATACATGTGTTTGGGGGGGGGTTAATAAATGTGTTTGGGGGGGCTTTTTCCTTTGTGGGGGGATTTTAATAAAAAGGGTGCGGGGGGGGGCCCAAATTTACATTGTGTTGGGGGGGGGGGGGAATACTTTGGGGGCTGGGGGGCTGAATACTTTGTGGCGGGGGGGTCTGAATACATGTCTGGGGGGGGGCTGAATACATTGTGAAAAGGGGGCGGGAATACTGGGGGGTTTGGGGGGGGGCTGAAAACATTGGGGGGGGGGGGGTTAATACATTTTGCTGGGGGGGTTAAAAAAAACTGTGCGGGGGGGGGGCTTAATACATTGTGCTGGGGGGGGGCTGAAAAAATTGTGCGGGGGGGGGCTGAAAAAATTGTGCTGGGGGGCTGAAAACATTTGTTTGGGGGGGGGCTAATACATTGGGCTGGGGGGGGGGGGGTTACATTTTTTGCTGGGGGGGCTGAATAAAATTTGCTGGGGGGGGTAAACATTGTGCTGGGGGGGGGGCTGAATACAATGTGCTGGGGGGCTGAATACATGTGCTGGGGGGGGGCTTAATACATTGGCTGGGGGGGCTTAATACATTTTGGTGGGGGGCTGAATACATTGTGCTGGGGGGGGGGCGGGCGGGGAATACATGTTCGGGGGGCGGGGTGAATACATTTGCGCGGGGGGTAAAATAATGTGCTGGGGGGGGCTGAATAAAAATTGTGCTGGGGGGGGGCTGAATAAAATTGTGCAATGGGGGTTAAACATTGCTGGGGGGGCTAAATACATTGGGGCTGGGGGGGCTAAATTACTTTGTGCTATGGGGGTTAATACATGGGCGGGGGGGGCCCTAAAATAAATTGTGCGGGGGGGGGGTGAAAAAAAGTGCGGGGGGGGGGCTGAAAAAATTTGTGTTGGGGGGGGGGCGGAAACACTGTGCGGGGGGGGAAAACATGTGTGGGGGGGAATACATTTGTTTGGGGGGGAATCCCATTGTGCTGGGGGGCTAAAAAACATTTTTGCTCTGGGCGGGTTTTGAAAACATTGTCCCGGGGGGGCTAAAAACCCATGTGTGGGGGGGCTGGCCTCCCAATTTTTGCGGGGGGGGGCTGAATAAATTGTGCTGGGGGGGGTGTTTTGGCATGTGCTGGGGGGGGGGCTGAATAAAAAATTGTGCTGGGGGGGGGGGGGGGGGGGGGGCTGAAAAAATTGTGCTGGGGGGGCGGAATACATTGTGGGGGGGGGGGCTGAATAAAATGTGGTGGGGGTTTAAAAAACTTTGGGCTGGGGGGGGAATTACATTGTGGTGGGGGGTTAATAAAATGTGCGGGGGGGGGGTTAATACATCGTGCTTGGGGCCTGAATCCCTTGGCGGGGGGGGAAAAATACATGTGCTGGGGGGGGGCTGAATACATTGGCGGGGGGGGGGAATACATGTGCTGGGGGTTTGATACATGTGCGGGGGGGGTTGAAACATGTGCTGGGGGGGGCTGTAACATGTCCCTGGGGGGTTTGATCCCTGGGCTTGGGGGTTTGATACATTTTCCTGGGGGGGTCTGATACATGTGCTGGGGGGTTCTGAAAATTTTCTGGGGGGGGGGGGATAAAATGTGCTGGGGGGCCAAAAAAAAATGGGGGCGGGGGAGGTGATAAAATGTGCTGGGGGGGAGGGGGGGGAAAACAAAAAGGGGTGTTGGGGGGGTTTGGAGGGATTTTGGTTGTTAGGAATTCTTATCCTGTGTTACCCCTTCTGCTTGGGGGCTGGTGAAATCTAAGCCTTTTTTCTTGTGTTTATCCCCCTTTGGGGGGGCCGTGGGGAAAACTAAGCCTATCCTGTGTTTATCCTACCTGCTGGAACCTGTGTATCTAACCCCTATCCTGTGTTACCCCTAACTGCTGGCGCTGTGAATTTTAAGCCTATCCTGTGTTATCCCCACCGCGGGGGGCGTTGAGTACCCCTAAGCCTATCCTGTTTTATCCTCCCGGCTGAAATTGGGTATTTAACCCTTTTTCCTGTTTTATCCTCCCTGTTTGGGGTTGAGTATCAAAAAGGGCCATCCTGTGTTATTCTCCCTGCTGGGGGTTTGAGTTTTCTAAGCCTACCCTGTTTTTAACCCCCCCCCCTTCGGCCCTGTGTATTTTAACCCAATCTTGTGTTATCCAAACCTGTTTTGGGGCGTTGTGGTATCAAAAGGCCTATCCTGTTTTTCCTTTCCCCCTCCCGCTGGCTTTTTGGGTTTATCTAAGCCTGTCCAGTGTTATCCAAACCTGCTGGGCGGGTGTATCTAAGCTTATCCTTTTTTGTTATCCTCCCATGCGGGCTTTGGGAGTTATTTAACCCTTTTCCTGTGTTATCCTACTGCTGCGGCCGGGGTGTATCTAAGAAAACCCGGTGTTACCCTACCTGCTGGCGTTAGTAAAAAAAGGGCCTTTCCTGGTTTACCCCTACCTGCGGGCTTTGGGTATCTAACCCTATCCTTTTTATCCAACCTGCTGGCGCGTTTTATTTTATCATACCCCTGTGTTTTCCTACCTATGGCTTTGGGGTTTATCTAAGCCTACCCTTGTTATAAAACCTGGCCTGGCGTTGAGTATCTAACCCCTATCCGTTTTAAACCCCAAACCTGTTGGGTTTTGGGGTAATTTCTAACCTACCCTTTTGTTACCCTACCTGCCTGGCTTTGGGGAAATTAACCCTTCCCTTTTTTTTCCCAAAACCCTTGGCTGGCTTTTTGGTATCTAACCCCACCCTTGTTATCCTCCCCTTTCCCCCCTGGCGCTGTGTATCAAAGCTTTTCCGGGTTTTACCCTACCTGCTGGCGTTGAGTATCTAAGCCTATCCTGTGTTACCCTCCCCCCGTTTTTTTTCCGGCGTCTTGGGGGAATATAGTGTTTTTTTAACTTTTAAACATGCGTTTAGGGCCCCGGGGTATTTTAAAGAAGCTTGTGTGCCCGGCGTGTTTTTCTATAAAGGGTTTGGGGCCCCGCTAACCCCCAAAAACCCTTTTCCATGTAAATTTTTTTCCCAGGCCCATTAACTTTTGGGGAAAAACCAGCGGAAAATTTTCATGGGCTTTCAGTGAAAAGCTATAAATTTTCTGTATTCCCCGCACTGAAACTACGGGTGCATTGCACAAAAGGGTGTTCCCCCCTTTATGGTCCCCTTTGAAATTGGGGTAATAAAACCAGTGTACAGAGCCCTGTTTTAAAACGGGGTTCAAACCTTTAAAATATGGTCACTGAAGGAGGAAATTATATATTTTCCCTTGCAGGGGCCGTGTACACTGGGTGTTACCACTAATTTTTAAACCGTATGGAGGTAATATACATTTGCAGACTGTGTACACGGGTTTTCTACCCTTTAGGGTCACTGTATGGAGGTAAAAATACAGTTTTTGCCGGGCCTGTTACATGGTGTCTCCCACTAAAATGGTCACTTTTAGGGGGGGAATTTAAAAAATTAACGGGCTGCGGGCCCTGTGGACACTGGTGTCTCCCCTCCATATATGGCCCCACGGGTTTGGGGGTAATATACAGCCCTGCAGACCCTGTGTACCCCGGGTTTGTCTACCACAAAAGGCCCCAAGGGCTGGGGTAATATAACGGGTCTGCAGACCCCTTTTAAACACTTTTGTCAAACCCAATTAATGGTCACTTTTATGGAGGTTATATACATTTCTCCCGACCCTTGTACAACGGGTTGGGTCTCCCCCACTATTTTGGTCACTGAAATGGAGGTTAAAATTTACAGTCTGCGGGGCCTTTTGGCCCAATGGTGTCTACCACTATATGGCCCACGTAGGGCAAAAATTTATACAGTCTTCAGGGGCCTGGTAAAATGGAATATCCCAAATTTAAAGGGTCACGTATGGATGTAATTTTCCCTGCAGAACCTGTGTTTGCTGAGGTCTCCCAACAATATGGTCATTTGAAATGGGGGGGAATATACAGTCTGCAAAACCCCTGGGGTTACCGGTGTCTACCACATATGGTCATTGTAGATGGAAATTTTGGGTTTTGTTTTTTTTTTGGGGTTTTAAAAGTTCAGGCACTTTTTGGGGGGTATCTCCCAGTTTTCCCTGGATGATGAATAGGTTCTCCAACGTCGGGGGAAAAAGTTTGGGTAACAGAAAAATTTTAAAAATTTAGCTTTTTTCCCTAGACCCGTTACATGGTTAAAAGTGGGGCGGGGTTTTTGGGTAAAGGGGTGTTAAAAATTGAAAAAGGGGGCCCGGGGTTTAACCCAAAATGTAATGGGGGGAAATTCAGGTTTTATCCCTTGGGAAAGCACCGACCTTTTAAATACAGCCTCCCCTTGGGCCTATTCTCTTGAAAAAATGCCACAAAATTTTAAAATTTTAAATTACAAAGGATTGAAACCCTTTTTGTAAATTCGTAGCAAAATTTTTTTATAAACACTTCCCAGTTTTTTGGACTAAAATCACTTTGAAATAGTTTTGGAAAAAAAATTCTACTTTGGCCCCAACATTTGCAAATTTTTTTAATATTTTTTTATAGTTTTTTCTAATCAAAGCTCATGGGAAGAATTGTTTTGGGCCTTTTAAATTGGGGATGTAGCTTTCCCTCGAGTAAAAACGCCAAAAAACAGCATTTTTATGTGATAGGGATTAACTTTACCATGCCCCTTTTTAAAATTTCTTCTTCAAAAAACCTGTTTTCGAGGTGTTTTTCCCCCCCCATATAAAGTGCAGGGTTTCCCAAGACCTTTTAGAATATGTAAGTTTCAGTGGAACATTAAGGCAATAAGGGCGACATGTATGAATTTTATTGCGCACATTAGTACTTGAAGCGCCGAATTTATAAACCTTTCTATGCAGTCACACTTAGCTAAAAAAAAACGTCCTCAGGCTCAGGTAAACATTTTTTAACTTTTGGCTGTTCCACATAATGCGGCCCGTTTTGCCGCCCTCCGTTTATTTAGAAATCATATAGTTTGTGCGACAATTCCTCCAGAAACTCCCGTTTAAAAAGTCCGTGGGTGCCTCATAATGCGCCTAATTTTGGAGTGCGTCTGCTCATACATGTAGAGAACAGGATTGCTCTAAGTTTTAGGCTGAAAGGAACCAGAATACTTGTGCCCCGTACATACAAGTCTCCAGACACCGACATGGTGCCTCTACCTAGTGAGAAACCTTGACCCTTTTAGGTTATGTTCACACGGTATAATTGCGGTGGGTAATTACGCCCCGCAATTATGCTGGGACTACGGGAGCTCGTGCCGACTCCCGCGATGCAGGGGGGCCGGCAGTCCGCCGGCCCCATAGACATCATTGCTTCGGCATGTATTGTGCAAGGCTATAATTGAATGTCACATCTCCCCCCGCGGCGTATTGTGCGAGCGGGGAGAGGAGACGTAATCCATAGTTCTCTATGAGAACTGTAGATTACCGTAATGACTGGGACGGATCTTGCCCCGTATTTCGCGCAGTACGGCGCGAAATACGGGCCGAAATACTTCCCAGTTTAAAGAGAACCTGTCACATAGATTATGCCCCCCTTGCTGAGGGCAGAACAAGCTAGTGTCAGACATGGTGTTTCCAGCGCTGTGTCCCTTATCCTGTAAGATGTTGTAGTTTTCGTGTATTTGATGCCAAATCTGCTTTTTCAGCCAGAAGAGTATTCGAAGGTCATTCAGATGTCAGTTTTTTTAAAAAACCCCGCCCCCCTAGGTACCCCGCCCACCCAAAACTGCCCCAACCCCTTTTTCTTTAAAAAGGGTAAAAACTGTGAATAACTGTCAGGGGCTAGCCTTTGGGGCAGAGCAAACACATACCAGAAGAATTTAAAGGGGTAATGCTCAAAAAAAGCTGCATCTTACAGAATAAGGGACACAGTGCTGGGAACAGCAGGTCTGACACTAACTTGTGCTGCCCTCAGCAAGGGGGGCATAACTTATGTGACAGGGTCCCTTTAAGCCGTCTGAACATAACCTTAGAGCTCCACTCATTGCTGCCCACCCAGCTAGCTAGTGTTCTACTCTGCACTGTTGAAGGGCAACACTCCAAAACAGATGTCTGGAGATGAACAAACTGGCAATGCTATATGAATGCCTTTCACATTGTAAGGCTTAGTGAATCAGATGTATACTTGAAGAATGCTACATTCAATAGGGGGCACTGCCGCTCTACTCCATTGAGCGTTTTAGAATATTTAAATTTCAGCGGTTTGTCAAGGCAATAAGTCTTCATACACCAACATGGTGCCTCTCCCTAATGACAAACCTTGGGTGACATGTCAGACTTCGGCTGTGCCATTTTTTTTGTGTATTTTGCACCAAAAAACAGTCGTAGCCCTGTTTTATATATTTACACCAAAACTAGGTGCAGTTTGGGCCAGGCACAACACATTTGAGTGTGCCTAAGATATGCTAGATATGCATCTAAGATTTGCTATGTGTTTAAGTTATGCGCCTAAGGTGTGCTATGCTATGCAATGCATAACACATGCAAGGATGTTGAACACACAAAAGACAGGTTTATACACTCGGGGGCACTATACACTGATTTATTGTGCCTTAGAACTGCCGTGGCGGCGCCTCTTTTCTTACAAGTCGCCCCTAATGTTTATAGTGGTTAGTGCTCAGTTTTATTTTTGATACAGAATTTTAAATCCTCAGCAAGAGTTTCCTTTTCTTTTTGGTAATAACAAAATTATATTCTGCATCTACTCTAACCAAAAACAGAAAGAGAAAACATAGAAATTAAGAGAGGGGTAAACATATACAAGCCAATATACTAAAAATTAGCAATTGATCAAATCTGACAGTTTACAGCCAGCTTCAGTCTCCCACTTCACCATCCTGACCAGGGATTCTAGAGAAGGGAGAGGTGGTCAGCAGCCTCGTAAACCTTCTATAAACAAGCAGGGGATAAGAATTGCTCTAACTTTGAAAGTAAGCGAAATCAGAACAGAAATGTATTTGGTAGTAACAGGGACGATGCAACGAAGGAGCCCATTTTTTTAAAGCAATACTTACGTATTTCTTTTCCATGTTATTCCTTGCTCATATTTAAATAATTATTTCAAGCAACCCAAACCTCACCGAATGGGACCAGATGAGGCATCCAATATTTTGATATTAATTTTTTCATATCAAATAGGAATGAAAAGATTATTTACTGATATAAATTTTGACCTTGCAACAGGTCACTATAGCCCAACACACACAACTCATTAAATATTGTTACGGTATTTTCAACCCAAGTATACCTTTTTTACTTTTAACAAAAACCTATGAAGTTTGGGACATCTTCACAACAAGTATATCAGATCTGTCTGATTCATATCATATTTAGGAAAATTTTAAAAAATGCTTTGAACCTTTGTAAAGTTAGGTTCACATGGCTGAATTATCAGTGTCCAAATCAGTATCAAAACCTCATCTGAAAAGCGCCTCAATGAAGCACTTTTCAGATGAGGTTTTGACGAGGATTTGATCTGTTTCCATGAGTTTTTTTTCAGGTTTTTAGACGAGGTTTTAAAAGACTATTTCTCCAAAGAAAAATTAAACTACATCGGAAACCAAGGTATTTTAAAAAATTTTTGCACTGCCGGTTTTTTTTTTCACGTTTTTTGCGCAAAAAAAAAAAAAAATTGTCAAATTTTGGATTCCTGGCAGCCCAGTACAGGGCTGACGGACTCCGACAGGTATCCCGGCAAGGATAAATATTTCCATCTTCCACAAACGGCGGCGGCTTCAGTAAAAACCTGTGCTGTGTGGGTACAGCACAAAATTTTTTATTGAAGTCAACGCGTGGGGCCAGTTTGGATTTTCTTCATGCAAAAATTCTCATAGGAATCAATGGGGCTTCAAAACCCGTCGGTTTTTGAAACGTTTTTGACGTTTTTCGGTGCTGTTTTTGCCCCGGCTTTAATTTTTATGGTTTATCAGAAAGAAAATACTGGGTTTGGGGTCATTAAAAAAGCATGGATTTTTTTCGGATTTTAGTGGATTCAGATTTAAATCCATGAAAATCCGACAAAAATCCAGTGCTGTTTAGATGTATCCTAACAGTATTTTCTTTCTGATACAACCATACAAATTAATAGCCAGGGCAAAAACAGCACCGAAAAACATGTCAAAAACGCTTTGAAAACCGCACCAGGGTTTTGAAGCTCTCCATTGATTCCTATGAGAATTTTCAGCATTGAAGAATTTACATGATACTTCTTTTTCAGCCCCCAAAACAGTGTCCAAAGAAGTGCCTAAAAAGCAAGTAAAAACCTTATTGTGTGTGAACTACAATGCTGTTTTACATAGGAATCAATGAAAATGAACTGTGGGTGTATTGGAGACTCCGAAAATAGTGTGAACAGCCATATGAATTTACCCTAATATTCTAATCACAGAAAATTGGGACATTATTTACTTAAAATACAAACACAAAGCCATACTTACAGCTCAATGGCTGGGCAGTGAACTAATCCCAGTCAGATGCAGTAAAAGCCCCAGTGCTAACTGGGAGAAATTTAACAGGTGCAGATAACTAAAGAACAGTTGCTCACACACCCATCCACTAGTGGGGCAACTGCATAGTAAAAAACGGCACATTACATAAGCACCAGTTCACACCAGTATGCAGAAAATCCACAATATAACACAGAGGAGATTGCACAAATGCAGAAAAACTGATAAACAACCACTCACACACCTACTATGCATGATGGGGGTGATTACTAGTATTACAATTGCATACAGATAAGGTCATGTAGAGGGTGCCAACTATACAGTTATGTATGGTTCACCATGCTGGCTTGCAACCAATTAATAACGTCTCTACTATTCAATTGGGCAGGCTGGCTAGCTCATTTTTTAAGTGTCTGACACAAAATACTGATACTCTTTCCTCCCCAGTATTATAGGATAAAACTACACACTGTAATAATCTAAGAAAACAATAAACTTTTGGCATGTTATTATCTCCCATTATCCTGAGAAAATAAGGCCAACAAGTTTATACATTTATCTTGACAATCAATTGCAAAATGTTTAGCTCGTCCATGCAATACTTATACTAGTCACTCTTTACATTCCCCCCACTTTAAAATCCACATTAAATGAAAGCTCTCTAAAGAAAAACGAGGACTATTCTTCTGTACAGTGAAACCTTTGTAATTGATGATAATAAAATTTGCTCCTTCTTGGTAAATTAAATTATCCTCTTAAATCGTTCAATTATTTTAGGTTATTTTCTTTTACAGTTTAATACACAAATGTCAACCTGTGCTTTTCCCAAAATGATAGACTAACTGTATTACAAATATGTTCTAAATACATATTTCCCAAATATTCCTATCTTCTATCCTCCTTTTATGTTTCTTTATATTACTGACAATACACTATTTTCTATGTAGCATAATAGTAGTAGAAATCGTTCTAGAATCTTTCAAACCAGCTGGCCTCCAAAACTTTCCTTATAATCCTTGTACTGAATTTTCTTCCACTTTTTTAAAATAAAACCTTCTACAATGGATATTCCTTCCACATGATCAGATACACCAACTGAACAATTAATAAAAAATTGGGAGTTCTTGTCACACTCACTCTCTGGGTAAGTGACGAAGGGATCAGTCCCAAATGGTAGTCTCTAAGAAGACTGCAGGAGCAGTCTTTGGGTTAAATAAATAAAAGTATTTCAGACAAAAGTAACAACAACTGAAAGCACCATGGCTTGCTTCAGCCAGTACAAAAAAACAAACAAAGTCCTTAGTTGTACCTTGATTGCTTTGTTGTAGCATACCCTGCTGCCAACATGTGGCAATCTTGCCTGTTGACAATGTGGTGTAGGTCGAACCAGTTTGTAGTCTACAAACACAACACTGCAGTTTCAGGCTGGGAGCCACATCTAATTCACCTGACTATCCAGGTTTACATGGACCAAAAAAACAGGCCTGGACCTGGAAATGCAGGAGTACCTATCCCACCCAGGTCTTTGACTACTCCTGTAAAAGCCTGCCCGGATCAACCGCATCAGCAGTTATACTCATAGAAACCAATGTGAGTTGCGATAGGTGACTGACACTTTGAGAAACCTGTCCCTTACTTCAACAAGTTCAGGTATGTCGGTGACACATACCTGCCATCTGTGATGGTCCCTTGCACCTTCTTACACCATAAATATCTTAATTGTAACCTCCACAATAACCCCTCTAAGGTCCAAAAGATTTTTGATCTTGTGATTAGAGATGAGCAAATTTCTCAAAAATAAAACCCAATTTATCAATGCAGTTACCGCTCTCCAATAATGCTTTTACTCCAGACAAGACCAGAACATGTGTAATGTGTCAGCTTGAGGAGTGTTACATTTAAGGCTAGAGATGAGCGAATTTCTCAAAATTTAGATCCGATCGACTCACCGAATTTTGCCCAAAAGTTCGTTTAGTTCTGAATTTATTTACGAAGAAACGCATTCAAAAACAGCTGTTTCCTGGCTGCAGAGAGCCTGTATGGTGTTGTAGAACATTGTGCCATGCAGAAATATGCATAGTGAGTGTGGTTTGGTATTGAAACAATGCTGTAATTTAGTACGACATGCAGATGACAGGCGCTGCTCTTAGAATCGCTTCACACTTCAGTTATTTGGTCAGCCCAGAAAAGTGAAGTGGGAACAGAGCCTGACAGGGTAATGTCAGTACCAGCTAGAAAGAACCGCGCAAAAGGCCAAGATCCCACTATAGCATCAAAGAGCACACTCCTTTTACACCATCATCAAATGATTCCACAGCTTATGACAGAACCTGTTCTGTTAAACTCTGATAAATCTAGAGCCCCCCCCCTCCAAAAGAGTGGAGAGTGTGTAAGCAGCAATTTTGCATTGATCTGTCAGTGTCCACTTTCAATCGGTCAATAATCCATCAGTATTGCTAAAGCCAAAAAGAAACAGGAGTTGATCCAAAACAGGGGAGGGACAAGAAAATGGAATATATGCATGTCTTCTGTGTTTTGTATCCACTCATGCTTTTGGCTACCTAATCATCGGACAATCGAATGAAAACAAAGGACCATGTCATATGGCTTTATGGTTCTCAAAGACACAATCGGTTTTGTTTGTCCTTTTCATTCCTTCTGACATATTAGAAGTAGGGGAACACCAAACATAGTGGCAACGTCATAGAGTGATAGGGGGTGGAAACAGCATTAGGAAACCACAGGGTGGTCGAGTGAGAGAGTGGTCAGTTGGCAGCAGCATGAGTAGGCCACAGAGTGGCACAATGACATTGTGGAGGGGGAGCAGCATGAGTAGGCCACAGAGTGGCACAATGACAGATTGCGGAGGTAGCAGAAGCATGAGTAGGCCACAGATTGGCACAATTACACAGTGTAGAGTTGGCGGCAGCAACAGCATCAAGCCAGAGAGGGACATGGTGACATAGCCTGGAGTTGACAGCAGCAGCAGCATGAGGAGACCTGAGTGGTGAGGTGGCAGCAGCATCAGAAGGCTACATAATGACCCAGTGAAGAGTGGAGAGGTGGGTGTTTCCCTGGTAAATATGGTGGGTGGTATAAGGAGCAGCTGGCAGCAGATGTGTGGCATTAGGCAGATGGCAGCATCAGAATAGTAGCTGAGGCAGGTAGCCAGAAGAATCCAGACTCATTTGTCAAAGTTTGGGTGAGGTGGCATAGTTGATCTAATCTGATGCATCAGGCTGATCCACACCTGATTCATCTTGACAAAGGAGAGTCTTTCCACATTTTGGGTAGACAAGCGAGTTCTCCTTGGGGTAACTATGGCCCCCGCCATACTGAACACCCGCTCTGATGCCACACTACTGGCCGGGAAGGACAGCTTCTCCAGTGCAAACTCGGCAAGTTGTGGCCACAAATACAGTTTGGCTGCCAAGTAGTCCAGCAGATCTTCTATGTGGGGTGGCACGGTGCTATCCAAGTAGGCCATCACATTCTGGTTCAGGGTCAGCTCCAGGTGCTGCTGCTGATGGTATGTACCTTCCTCACTAGGCGTGTGAAGAAAGCTGCTCATCAACGACTCCAGACTCAAGTTACAGAGAACAATATCCCAAAATAATAACCTGCCTGTAATGGAGATGTGTGTATGTGAGAAATACACACACTGTTTTTCAAAGATAGTTCACCACCATAAGGGAAAAAAGTAACTCTTTAGCAAAGAGAGCAATATCCCAAAAGATTGAATTGGCCGTAATGGAGATGTGTGTATGTGAGAAATACACACACTGTATTTCAAATAAAAAGTTTCACCCAATAAGAAAAAAAAAGTAACTCTTTGGCACAGAGAGCATACCCCAAAATAGAAAATGCTGGTTTAAGGAAAATGTGGTATTTGACACACACGCACGGGAGTTGAAAGGTATTTCCCCCCCGTAACTTTAAAATTTTAAAGTATTTGGCACAGAATAAAAAACCTAGTGCTGTTGGCAGAGATCTGTGAAATATAAGAGACCCCAAGGTTGGAAAAGTGGAGAATGTAAAATTTGGGTTTTTTGGCCTACTTATAGGGCTGTGATACCCAAAGATGTGGAGGGCCCCTGCTGTTTGGGCTGTTTGTCAGGGCCTTGAGGGGTTCCTTTTTTCTCCCATAGTTCTTTCCCCCAAATTTTCCGCCAGGTGTTTTGCAAAACCTTTTTGGAAAAAAAAGATTCATTATTCGAATCGCCGGGAAAATTTTGGTTCCCCTTAGAATAAAATTTTTTGAATTTGGGGAAAAAAAATTTCCATTTTGGGTCAGTAAACACCACCATTTCAATTAAAAAATTTACTCTTGATCCCCATTTTTTCGGGGGAAAATGTTTTTTCCTCCTTTTATTTTTAAACCCTAATTTTCTAAAATTACCAGTTTTTAAAATATGTTTTAACGGAATGTACTATAATAGTTTACACTGTTTCCCTTTAAATAAAAAAAGAAGGGACCTTGGTGGGGAAACGTTAAAAATTCCTGATCAACTACAGGGGTTTTTCTACAAAGAGTTTAAAGATTTCCTTTAAATTGACCCTTAACCTTGACCAAATTTCCCCATATTTTTCCTTTTTAGCGCAAAAAAACTAGCCCAAAAATTAAAACCCAAAAAATGCTTTTTTTTTGTAAAATACCAAAAACCCCATAATACATTTTTCCTGCCTTATGCCCCAATTTATAAAAGGGCAAAATCAAGGGGCCCAAAAAGAGAAATTTCTTGTTTAGCACCTAGATGTGTCTGAAGGCTTTCTACTACCGATCCTAGCTAATGGAGAAGAGTAAAAAAAGGTTTTAATTATTGAAAAAAATTTATTATGAAGAAAACAAAACGTTTAAAATACCCTTTGGGACATGGACTTTTTCCCCCAATAAAAAAACCTTGTGTACAAAATGATAAAATAGATCAATTATGTTTAAAACCGAAAAAAAATTTGGGCACAAAAAAAAAAAAACTTAACCCTGCTGCCTTTTTGGGGGACCATTTTTTTGTATTTAATGTTGACAAAAATACCCATTTTTAATTTTTAAAATTTAATTTAATTTTTAAAGAAAAGTCAAAAATATCAAAAAAATGTTTACTTTAAAAAAAGTAAAAACCCCCGGGCAAAAAAAAAAACACATATCTTATATGGCCCAAAAGTATTGTTTTCAAAAAACCCCTTTTAAACGGATTTCTCATTGATCCATGGTGTTTTGTCCTTTTCCATTGAGATAAGGGTCTTAGTTTCTGGAAACTAATTGGAGAATCTATAAGTTTTCATTGTTCTTCATATAATTTTGGTAACTTAAAGGGGCTGGAGTCCGGAAAAAATGTTTTTTGCTATTACTGATTGGGAAAATTGGGCCCAATTTTTTTGTGATTTAAAATTAAAAATGTGGGTTTTAAATTTAAAGAAGGGGGGAAATTTGGGGTGGTTGGGTGGTTTATAAAAAATTCTCTAACAAAATGTTGGTCAACGCTGCGTTTTCCCCAAACAATCCCCCTTTTCTGTAAAAAACTAATCTTTTTTGAGATAAAAAAGGGGGACATGTTTTTGAAAGGGGGTATGCCAGAATTCTGGCATCTTTTCAGCCCGAAAACTGGCGCAGCCCTGTTCGCTATATTTTTAATCAGGCACACTCCAATATCAGGCGCATTACAAAGTGCCCGCGAATGTAATGTGCCTGAGATCAGGGGGGCGTGCTGGAGGCGTGTCGCACTACAACCATACGAAACTACACATCTATGTCTTTTTAAAATAAAGTCCAGGCACATTACTGCTGGAACAGGTAGACCACTTTAAAAGTGGTTTACCTTAGCTAGAATTGTAGTTTAATAGCTAGAAAGTGCTAAATCTATGATCTGCAGTAGAACAGGTTCATAGATTCAGGCGCATTCTACGCTACTAATGCGCGCAAAAAAATTGGCGCCTGGGCACCAAAAATCATACATATCACCCAAAGTCTCTGCTCCCTCCGAGCATGGCCACATCACTCCCTGATCTAATTATGAAGGGAGACCAGGACGGTAACCAGAAAAACTTGTGTGCACTCAGAGCAGATAAAATGTCTCTCGTCTCCTGACCAAGGTAATATTAAAAGCGGAATCTATTTAGAAAAAGTATTCATTTACTATTCCCTACATGTTGAAATGTTTGTAGTGAGAAACCACCTTTAATCACTCAAAGGAATATCTTACTATCCTTCACTGTAGAAGATGATTCTAAACTATAATATATTAACCAGAACTTCATTAAAATCTCTTCCCCGGCTCTCCATCCTACTTATTCCCAATCATCCTAGTACAGGACCTTGACTTTTTGTTACAGGTTTTCCCCAAAAGTTTACTCAGGTCAACAACTTCTTGATATCTCAGCCTTGAAAATACTATTTTCGTTTGTGCATAATCCCTCAAAATGTGTCATATTTATGTTGTACCTTCTTCCAACCATTAATCTTTTAACAGGGATCTGCTACCAATCTCATTCAGCAGTTGGTAAACTATGTATAATCATATTGTCCTTCATTTTCACAGTTTGTTTGACTCTCAATACTTCTTTACAGACAATCTCCCTTAGGAATGCTAAGGTTATGACTATACAGTTGTGGTTCTACCTTTATTAATCTAAACAAAAATGCACTCACTCAGATTTCTAATTTTGTCCCAAGCAATGAAAGCACAAACAGGTTTACAATTCACATCCTATTCTCTCCATTCCTGAAATGGCTACTTTTCACTAACATCAGTGGATGATCTGAGATATTTAAAGGGGTTGTCCACCTCAATTTTTTTTTTTTTTATCATAGTATTGCCCATTTAAAATTAAAAAAGTTATACTCCCCTCAACCTGGTTCCAGCATTGAAAAACCTAAAAAAAAAAGGTATACAGGCCACAATAAAAATTACAAGATCTTTATTGATCAGATAATATACTTAAAATTTCATGATTAAAAAACATAATACCCACAAGACAAGTGTGCACAAAACCTGACCCAGAAGTTCCCAAATGTGTAAATTGTTATAATAAATACCCAGGACCACATTCATATGCATAAAGAAGGAAACAAATATGTCAAGAAATGCAACAGTGGAATATACATGTCCTGGAAACACATCAATAAGAGGAAGCAACTACGGGAAGGAAGGTATCGGTGTCCCTAGTCTTCTGTTTTCTTCTTGCTTCTTATGGATGGGAAAATAACCATTATTAACTGCAGCGGTTATGTGCCACTGTCTGAAATCACTATTAGGAAGTGAGCTGCCTGACGGCTGCAACCAATTAGCGGCTGTAGTGGTGACATTTCCGTCTGGCAGAAGCAAGTACAAAACAGCAGACTGGGGAAATTGAATAAGGCACTACAATGAAAAAAATAAAAAATTGAAGTGGACAACTCCTTTAACTTTTCCTATACACCTAAACTCCATATTATTCACAATTTATTCTTTACAAGCACTAAGGGCCACATGTATGAAAACTGTCTAGGCCCAAGATTTTCTTTGTTGCCCATAGCAACCAATCAGAGCTCTCTTTAATTTTTTTAGAGCATTATATGAAATGAAGGGGGGGGGGGGGCTTTGATTGGTTGTTATGGGCAACAAAAAAAGTCTTACACCTAGACAGTTTTCATACATGTCCCCCCAAATGTTTTCTAGAAAATGTATAGTATATTGTAATTTAGAAACACATGTAGTCTCTATAAATAGATCAATCTTCCATGTTCTCCAACCAAATCCCCAATCAGTTTATGCAGAGATAAAAAGCACTTCTTCCCATATTCCCCACCAAATGTCATTTATTTATACAGTTATAACATCATTAAAATCTTATACCATTTATTCTACTTTTCCTGCACAAAGTCTACCAACCTAAAATAGATATTCGATACATAGAAAGGGAGAATATAAGTGGTTGGCATCACGCACATCATATCCCTAAACACCTCATTAAGTAATCTTTTCTTGGTATTTAAATGTCCCCTTTTTATGTATAATGAAAGAATTAAGTGATAATTTTGGTGTTTTCAGAATTTCGCTTTACAATGGTGGTATCATGTTTCCCTGAAAATAAGACATTCCCCGAATATAAGACCCAGTGCAATTTTTTTCAAGCTTAGAAATATAAGGCCTCCCCTGAAAATAAGAACTAGCGGTAATCATTGCTACAGCTCTCCCCATGCCATACATTAACAGATCATTTAGATACCCTGTTTCCCGGAAAATAAGACATCCCCCGAAAATAAGACATAGTGCTTTTTTTTTATGTAATTCAGAATTTGGCTGCTTATGCTGATGTTTGTGATTAAATCACTACAGTATATTAATACATGTTGATTTTTTGTTCAACAATAAATGTGAATTCTTGTACATGGAGGAATAAGACATCCCCTAAAAATAAGTCTTAGGAGCAAAAATTAATATAAGACACTGTCTTATTTTTGAGGAAACGGGGTAGGTATTATCTTGTGTGGGATGCTACCTGGACTAGAGGTGCTCATTTAAGGGGTTTTGCCCAAGGTAAAATTGATGTGGGAAACTTGCAAACTAAATAACAAACATTTTTACCATTCATCATTATTAAAAATTCTGGACCGTTTTTGTTTTAACTGCTCCTTTAGTGATCCCTTGTTTACAGCACGTCTCCAGGGCTACGACCAGAGCTGAGAGCTCTTCAGTCCCGGTCAGACATGCTCAGACATCACCTCTCCTCTCAGGCAGCTACTGAGCGTTCAAAACCCAGGTGCTGTCATTCTTCTCCTGTCCTCTGTACTCCTGAGTAATTAGTCAAACAGTGCAAATAAATAAAAAAAGAAACCTCAATGAGGTATGTGCATTGATGACGAGAAAAATAAAAACACAGGTTTGGTTCCTGCAGGGATTTAAACCTAGGACCCTTGTGCTGTGAGGCAAAAAACTTTACCTCTGAGCTACTCACAGATTTATACATAAAGAGACCTTTCTTTGACTACAGAGAGGAAAGGCTTGGTGATGACATCCTGCTGGGTCAAATGATATGCAATTCAAACAAATCACACACGCCCACTTCTGAGCACACAGAGCTGAATGAGGGAGGTATGAAATGAGATCGTGGTAAAACCCCTTTAAGGAACGTGCTATTGCTAGACACGAGAAATTGGGGCCAATGATTCTAAAAGAAATGTCACAAGAAATTCACCATGAAACTCAGTTTTTTGGAGAATTATGATGATGTTCCAGAAGATGATGACGTTGTTTGAATAAATGTTGCTTTTTGTTCATAAATACCAGGATCGGTAAATTGTTGAACATGGAAACAGATTCTGGAAGGATGCCGCACACCTTAATGTTGGTGGATAGTACATGTGGGAGGGTGCATGTGGGAGGATAGCCAATCCCATGTAGAATATGACGTAACAGGAAATCCGGGTATGTCTCGCAGTCAGCTCATACCACAATGAAATCCTCGGCTCGTTTTGCAGAGTAGAAACGGCATTACAGATTTCACACATATATATTACAGCACATGTTTCATGGCGCAACCTAGCTTCTAAAATCACTGCCTATAATCATCCAGTATGCTACCGGAACGGCAAGCTAATTGGCAGGGGGTTTCGATAGGAAATATATCGACAAAACAAAGCATAGGGGGAAACAATATTCATAAAACTTGGAAAAAAGCAAAAATCAAAAAATTTAAAAAATTGGGGTGGGACCAACAAAACTCTCAGCCATATATGAGGGGAAATTGTCCCTACAGGTTTACGCATTAAAAAGACCCCTTCATTTGAAACCACAAAAATTTTTCATGACTAAAGGGGAATAAAATATTACTGATTTTTTCCCTGGCATCATCAACTCATTATAGAATATAAAAACGAAAGACAGAAGGGATGTAAATATCAAAGAATTTAAAACAAAAGTTAATACTTCAAGGAGATTGAGAATTTAAAGAGGCTCAGAAACAGTTAAAGAAACGTAGACAAAAGTAGAAAAAAATGATTATGGAAAATAAAAAAAAAAAATTTCCAGGATTGTAGGGGACTACGCAAACAAAAAAAAGTGTAACCCCGGACAAAGGGGAAAAAGGGGATTTATCCCAAATTTAATCCTAAGAAAAAGACGCAATGAAGAGAAAGGCAGTCGCTTTTTCAGATATGGAAATGGAGATACTAGCCTCACGGACAGTGATACGGGGGAATTTGGGGGGAGCACCACAGAAGAAGAATCAAACCTATAAAAAACAAACAACAGTCAAAAAAGGGAAAACAAACGTAAGAACGGGGGAGTATTGCACAAAGAAGCCCAAAAAAAATTTTGTGACACAAAACAAAGGGGTGTACAGAAAAAAAAGAGGAAATGCAAGTGGTAGTCCCCACCCCAAATATTAACCCAACCACAGTTGAAGTATTGAAACAGGGATTGAATTTGCTCCTACTTAAATTTTTAATTATTTGAAACCATGATGGACATTAATAAAAATTTTTTCGGTTTGGTTAACAATTAAAAAATATTTTTTAAATGATTGGTATTTCAGAAGAAGACAGTAGGGAAATAGAAAAGGAGATCAGACTATATCTAATGAGTTTGAAAACCCCTTTCATTTGAGAGAGATTTCCCCAAAAATTACAAGAAACTTGTAGAGAGGGGAAAATGGAGCAGGGGAGGGTTGTGGGAGCCCCGCGTCCATCAAAAAATACCTAACCCCCATTTTTATCCCATCAAAGCCAGGTCCCCGCCCAAGGGGCATTCCAGAATGCTATGGAGCGAGATCTTGTAGCAATTCAAAACAAGAACTTTTAAAAATAAATCTAAAAAAAACAGGGGGTAAGTAATTTAACTCAACCACAAATGGGGGCCCAATTTTAAAGGCTAAAAGTGGAATAATTTGGTCATAAACGAGCAGATAAGGGGGGGGGGGGGGGTGGTGGTGAGGGACGTGGCCTCTATGTTTAAGCAAGCCCAAAAATCCTTGACGTTCCTAAACATATCAAAGGGTTGACGAAATAAAACCAAAAAAATTTTCCCAAAAACAAATGGAAAGGTATTGCAGGAGGGAATAGGATTGGGGGTACTTAATGAAAAAACTAAAAATGATTTATTAAAAGAAGATCCGGTGACACCCATTTTCTATGGGGCCCCCAAGGTCCATAAAAATCAATTTTCCACTAGCCTTGGGCCCCAATTTAAATGGGGGCAATGATTCTCTTAATGAAAAGATTAGCAGCTGGGTGGATGGTTATTTTCAGCCCCCTGCCCAGGGACCCCCCAGGTCGTATAGAAGACACAAAATTTCACCCCAAAAAATGTAGTGGGAAAAATTTGGGGAAAATGAAAAACACCCTTGGATAACTGGGGTGTCTAGGCTTATATTCTGCATCCACATGATATTGCCCTGATTGCCAGCTTTTCTTCTCAAACAAATATGGGAAATATGCCCCAAAATCTACAGGAATTTTCTATTTTTTGGCCTAAAAACCCCTTCTAAAAGCAAACTTTTTTTAAAATTTGAGCAACATTATTCCCTCCAACTGTGGGGCCCCTATGGGAGCCACTTTTTCCCCCATCCTTGGCGAACCCACTTGGCATGGTGGGAGCCCCATCCCCATATATGACCCAAACCCCGTTTTTGGATCCTTCTTTGGTTGGGCGCTACATCGACGAAACCTTCTTATATTGGGTTCGCGATGTAGCGCTCTACCTCTTTCTGGTTTTCCCTCAATAAAATCACGTTAATTTACAATTCACTGGTAATTGGGTTTAAACATTGGTGCCCCCCTTTTAGACATTCATTTTTAAGGGGTGACGTGGGATGGGGGTGTAACTATCTGCATCGCAAAAACTAATTCGGGAAAACACAATTTTAAAAAGAAAAACGGGGCTGCCATGCTAGCAATACCCCCCAGAGCAATCCTTTGGGGGGAGTTTATTGAGTAAAAGAATTTTGCACCCCTGGATAGGGATTATGAGATAGCTCGGGGGGAAGATTTTGAGGAGAGATTGATCCGAGGGTTATCAAAAAAAAGATATAGAGAAGGCAAAAAACGAAGAGGGGGGGGGGTAAAACTCAAAAAATTTTCTTTTTGAAAAAAGAAAAAAGGGAAATTTCAGGAAAAAATTTTTAGGAGAATGATAAAAAAATGGTGTTCTAAACCAAGTTTAGTAAAAATTTTTTAACCAAATCAAAAAACTTTTTTTTAAAAAAACATCAATACCCTACCCCAGGATAAAACCCGGGCTACAATTTTTGGAACAAGGGACTTTTAGTTACCCCTAAAAGGGGGGAAAAAAATAGGAACCCCTTTTTCCCAAAGTGTAATTTTTTAAGAAAAAGATTTACAGGCAAAATTTGGGCTTTTCCCAAAAAGGGTTTCTTTAGATGTGCGGATCGATTTAATGTTTTGGGGGGTTTGGCTACCCCTATAAAAAACTTCACTGACAGAAAAAATAAAAAAAAAAAAAAAATGAGATAGAAAAGTTTATAAAACGCAATAGCCCCCCACTATATATGTGATACATTGCGCTCAGGAAAATGTTAAATATGGGGTTTTAGTACTATCAAAAAAATAAAAACTAGAATTATGGAACTATTTCCAGTATTTAAAAGAATGCAAGTCAAAACTGGGGTGCTTAAAATTTTATAAAAACAACTAGGGAGACATTTAAAGTTTTTTACTTTTTTAGTATAGATCACATACCATGCCCCTATGGGGGGGAACGGGGATAGGATGATTAGGAAAAAGGAACCCTTTTGGATTTTTAAAAATTTTGGTACTAGAAGCCCAGAAGGATTGAATTATCGCCTGTTATGTATATTTTTTTATTAAAGGATATACAGAAAAATTTACGTTTTTTAAATTGGAAACTTTTTTATTATAACAGTAATAGTATCCAATAGAAAGAGAATTATACAATCTTTTTCAGTATCCGTCAGCAACCTGTGACCAGGGCCTAAGCATTTTATTTTTTTTTTTGTTTATTTTTAAATAGAGAGAAATATGGGGGAACCAATCATAGTGAGAAAGGGCGAAAAAAGCCCGGGAAACGCGCTATGCCAGTCTGCAGTAGCGGTTGCTCCCCATGGTCTGTATTTTATTCTTGTTCAAAAAAATCTTTTTTAAACTTGCAAAAAGGCCGAGGATTTCATTGGGTATAGCTGATGCGAGACATACCCGGTTTTCTGTTAGTCATTGTTTGCTGCATCCCCCCCGGGCCGGCGGTAAGCTCGGAGAAGCGGAGTACGGTGTGAATCTCACGCAACATAAGCACCCCGTGGAGGGGGGAGATGTTTTTTCTCTATTTTGTTTGCATGTAGAATATGCTCAAATGGCCGAAACCGTTAAAAAATTGGCCTGGTTTCTCCTCTATTGCTCATATACCCTATGCTGCTTGAATTACTGAAATCTGTTTTTAAAAGTAAATAAATAATTTTTTGCATCAAAATTCTCGGTGTGGGGGGGACCTTTTGAAGATATTGTACAGGAGGTCAAAAGAAATTTTGAGGGGGGAAGTCGGGGGAGTTTGGTGGTTATGTGGGTTTGTGTCCCAGAACTACAGTTAAAATTTTTAAAAATTATGATTTTTTTTTTTTTGGTCAACAAAAAATGTGAATTCTTGTTCAGGGAAAAATAAGAACCCCCTGAAAATAAGCCCTAGCGATCTTAGGGCAAATTAATAAAGACACTTCTTATTTTTAAAAACAGAGTATTACCTTGATAAATACGCAAACAAAGCAAATGTAGTTCAATTTAGACTATTTTTATTCTGTTACTTTCTATGGGCCCACTACGGCTCCATTGTATTATTTATCGGAAAACTTTTTTTTGTGATATTCTGTGGCTCTTTGTGGAATCCATTGATGGAGAGCAAAATGCCATATAATTGTTCCCTTGGCTCCTACCCATCTCTAACTAATTTCCTGTATACTATTCTTAGTCAAGTGTGTTTTTTGTAGACAATGTTACGGTCGTGTATGCTTAACCAGAAATTGTTAATCTTAAATGTGCCTCATATTTCAAGAAATAACCTTTAAACTCATCCAACGTCTTTACAATTAAGTATAATAAACACCGAAATAGAAAAACTTCCCCTCATTCCAACCCCCCAATAACCTTCCCCAGTTTTTTCCCATACCTCTTTTTAACTCAACCATAATCTCTAATACCCACGATACAATCTTTGTGCCATAAAAAGAAAACAGAAAAGAGAAGAAAAAATTCCAGTCTGAGACCTTCCTTGGGTTATCAAAACACACAGTCCTGTTTTGCGCTAAAATATTAACTCTGACCGTAAATACGTTACTGAAGAGAAATCAAGAAAAAATCTGACTTCTTTCCCTTAAACTAAAAATGGGACATTTCTCCAAAACCTCAATATATTCTCCTGGTCTTCTAGACATTGTTTTAGTACATACTTGTGAAATAACAATTGTAGAGCAGCGTTTCCTATAAACCTCTGTTGTTCTGTTATTCCTCCTAGAAATGTTTGCTGAATCTGTAGCTGGGGTGACAAATTGGGGGTGGGTGTCTCCACAGTCTGACATTGTCCAATCAGTGCTGACAGCGTGTACAGGGAGACACCCTTCTGATAACTGGAATGGTAACACTTAGCTGACAGATCCAGAAATACATTTCCAGAAATAATATATGATAATTTTGCGGATTTGCTTTACTCGTGGTTGACAGTCAGATATGAGTCCCATTCATTTCTATGTGCCATCCCCATTGACATCAATAGTAAATTTCCACTTGTTTTCCGTGTGGAATACGACCGAAGAATGACTGTTGACTGGCACTGTTGTATCTATGATCCTGCCTGTACATATGCTGATGATAGGTTCAGCTAGCTGAGCCACTTTCTGGACCCAACTGCACCCTATAAAAAAGCTGGCTTTCGTAGAAGTATATATACAGTATATGAAAAAATTTTTGGGACCCCCATTAATTAAATCATTTTTAGTTCTAAATATTTGGTGTTTGCAACAGCCATTTCAATTTGATATATCTAATAACTGATGGACACAGTAATATTTCAGGATTGAAATGAGGTTTATTGTACTAACACAAAATGTGCAATATTAGTTATTAGATATATCAAATTGAAATGGCTGTTGCAAACACCCAAATATTTAGAACTAAAAATGATTTAGATTAATAGGGGTGCCCAAACTTTTTCATATGACTGTATATATACAGTTGAAACCATAAGTTCACATGCACTATATTAGAAGACATATTTGAATGTTTTTCTCACTATCTGACATGACATAACCAGTTTTAGGTCGATTAGGATTACCAAAATTATTTATATTTGCCAAATGCCAGAATAATGAGAAAGAGACACATTTTTATTACTTTCTGCAATGTATATGGTTTATATACATTTGGTATCATTCGGTAGCATTGTCCTACGTATGTAAACTTCTGGTTTCAAATATATATATATTCAATAAGAACATATGGTGGCACTGTCACTTTTCCATCTAAAACCAGTGTTAAACGGATATGACTGAACAAAATGGATTTCCGTCATTTTGTGCGAATACATTTATTTGTTTCCCTTTTAATAAATTAGCCATTGCTTAATAAGTATAAATATAGTCTTAAAATAAGAATATGTATATTCACATATTTTGCAAAGTAATTACAAATTTACATAGATTAATTATTGCAGTTTAAATCAGCATCAGCATACAGATTTCATTAAACTGTAATTTATTGTTAATCTGGGCATCAGGACATAGTGGTTATTTGTTTATTTGGAATAATATGGATACAAAACAGAACTGTATGTTAGATGACATTTTTTGAACATGACCTCTCAATGTTCGTAGTATTTGCTCTTTTTAGTTCCCTTCCACTTTTGCAGCAGAAATACTTCTTCCAGATATACAAAAATGTAGATTGGAATTTTTCAATGCGGAAGGCATAGACAATGGGGTTCATGGCCGAGTAGCCGTGCGTGAGGAAGATGGCGATGTAAGTGATAATCATTGGCGTGTTGCAAGTCTGACAAAACAACGTGATACAATTGATAGTATGAAGAGGTAGCCAACTCAAAGCAAATAACAGCAGGATTAAAGCTAATGACTTTGCAATTTTTAGTTCTTTTCCATAGTATTTTAGAGGATCTTTAGAGCTGGAAGATACCTTTTTGTTAAGTTGTCTTTGAATTAGATTGAACACTTCCAAGTAAATTATTAACATGAGAAAAAGTGGTGGAAGGACCCAAACAAAGAAATTAAAGTAGACCATATATTCCATACTGATAACGGTTTCAAATCGACAAGTTATGATGACTTCACCATAGCTGGAGTTATCTTGTTTTCTCAAATTGTTTATGTTGTTCCAACCAAACATAGGAACCAGACCAACAATGAAGGAGAGGACCCAGCATCCTGTGATTGCAATCACCGCTCTTCTCGCCGTCACAACACTTTTGTAACTGAAAGACAAGGGAAGCCACAAATTAGATGAATGACACATGAGATATCTTGAAAACCTATTATCAAATTGAGCAAAATCTTCAAATTAGGGAGCTAAAAATGTAAAAAAAAATATAAATGAAACACATTGCCAGCAATCAGAATCTAGGGCCACATGTATGAAAACTGTCTAGGTCTAAGACTTTCTTTGTTGCCCATAGCAACCAATCAGAGGGCCCTTTCATTTTTTCAGAGCACTATATGAAATGAAAGGGGTTCTGTGATTGGTTGCTATGGGCAGCAAAGAAAGTCTTACACCCAGACAGTTTTCATACATGTGGCCCCTAGTCTATAAACAATTTCCCATATAAAAAAAAAATATATATATATATACATATATATATATATATTTCAATTTTGCAATATTTACAGACAATCCCAAACTAAATAGAACATTTTTAAAGTTGAACCGTTTAAGAAAATTATTATCTTCCCAGTACAGACATGGTAGAGTAAAATGTAATAATCAAGTTAGACATTTATAATGATATTTAAACTGTGCACTTAAATTTTCTGTGAATGAAAGAAAAAACAGTTTAGCTATATTAATAGAAGGCGCTTCCTTTGCATGCTTTTGTTTGTACCCTTATTAGGATGCATAGACTTACTGGCCAACCAGAGGTTTCTCTGGTGGGTCCGTACTCTGACTCCTGCAAAAAATACTTAAAAGATAACATGTGCACATGTAAAGATATATAAAGAAATACATTACCCACAATTTAAGGATGAGCATAAAATTTCTGTAAATTTAACAAAAATGTTTTTTAAACAAACTAAATGAGATCATCTCTTAACTTTAGAATGCACGTGTCCAACTATTCAATGTTTCTGTGCTTTAAGCACAACTTGCTGATCTCTAACGGAGCTTAATTGTAAAATTTACATCAGGTGTTTGATCCCTGAATCTCCCAATAAATTTAAGGGATCAATTTAAATTGTGATTTATACAGTCCTCCCCATCATGCTGTTCACATTTTGACACTATGAGATCAAGATAACACCTTATAATTGATCAACAGTACTCGCCATTGCAAGGCTTCAAGCAGGATGCTCTCAGATGGAAGTGACCACTGAGATTATTTTGTCACAGAATGTCATCAGCAGGTTGCAACAAAGATCCAGTGAAACTGGAAGAGTCACAGAAAGGCAAAGAAGTGGATATCCTTTGGCTACATCACACACTGATGACCGCTTTATGGTAAACAATGTTCTGTGGAACCGGATGATGAATGCCACACAACTCCAAGCACATTTAAGGGAGGTGAGAGGCAACTAAGTGTCACGTCAGACCATTCATAATTACTTATATCAACGTATTATACATGATAGATGACCGTAAAAGGTACGTGTCTGATGCATAGTGCTCTAGTTTAAGTCTTTTGTTTACATTTAACTTATATTGTTATGAACATAACAATCTTTATACACTTTATCGAATTTATATGTATTTTACATTATGTTTTTACAATATTTACAGTATTGATTAGCGGACTGTTGTATAACTCTACAGACGCTGTGGTGATCATGGCCGAAGTGCCTAAATGAATGAGAAACGGTCTTGGGCACTGTCTCTCACTCCGATCGGCATTCCCAAGACGAGATTGTGGGGTGTCGATCCACTAACATGCCAGCTAGAAGCCTAATGAAGATGTTTAGATTTATATTACTTTCTGTTCCAGTCAGCTTTGTTTGTACACCCTTCTGCATTGTGAAAAACAATGCAAAAGGGTATGCAGACGATAGCGCTCCCAAGTAGTCAAGTACCATAAGGGGACTTAATGTTAAAGTAAAAAAAAACTGTTTAAAAGTTTAAAAATTTATAAAAAATATGAAACATTTAAAGTCACCCCCTTTTGCCACTTTTCAAATAAAAAAATAAATAAGTAACACATAACTGTTATTGCCGCATCTATTAAAGTATAACATCATTTATCCCATACGCTGTATAACGTACAAGAAAATAAAATCCAAAATGGCTTTTTTGGTCATTTCACATCCCCTAAAAATTGGAATAAGAAGTGATCAAAAAATAGCATGTATGCCAAAAACAAAACCCAGACTCAGGACCACAGGTGGAAGAACAGAAAAGTTATTAGTCGTAATGAAGTGCAAATTTAAGAAATAGAGAATGTTTTTTTTTAAATACCAAAATATAAGAAAACCCTACGTTTTTGTTATTGCCAGAATCGTAATAACCTGCAGAATAGAGATAACATCATTAGTACTGGAGAGTGAATGCCATAAAAACAAACGCCCCGCAAATATGGCGCAATTATGTTTTTTTTTTTCCACATTTCAGCCCACTTAGAATTTTTCAGTTTCCCAATACATTTTATAGTACTGTCAATGGAATCATTAAAACGTACATCTTGTTCCGCAGTAAAATATAACCTTCATATGTCTATGTAGATGGAAAAATAAAAAATGTTATGGCTCTTTGAACGTGGGGAGTTAAAAAACAAAGAGCCATATTATAATGACCGGCTGTCTTACTTTTAGAGAATGTACCTAATGACATCCAATGCAGGAGTGAGATAAAAATATTTCTGGGAGCATGGGAGGAGTAAGGGGTTGTTCACAAGACGTTTTTCAGATCTGTTTTTTGATCCGTTTTTCGGACCCAAAACGGATCCAAAAAATGGTTTCAATGTAAAACACGCATCTCCATTCAGACGAGTGATCACTGCTGTGCTTTTACTTGCTTCTTTTCAATGCGGTTTTCGGATCCATTTTAAGAATTGACATGTCATTTCTACTTGCGTTTTACGCAAGTGAAATCCCCATAGGAAACAATGGAGTGCGCTTTTGGAGCCTGAAAACGGATCCCCAAAAGCAAACAACATTTGGGTACGTTTTGGATACAAAAAGCGCATCCGAAAAAAGCATTTGGGTTCAAATTTGTAGTGTAATACACTAAATCGGCCGCTAGAGGTCTCATTTTATGTACAAACACTGTTTGAACTTTAGGGAACCTATTGGGGGAAAAGGGGTAATGTAAGAGGAAATCCATAGATGGCGCTTCCATTACTTTAAATGTGTTTAAACCTATAATTCACTTTTAATATGTTTTGAATTAAACAAAAGCAGTTTTTTTAGTATAGAATGGGTGTTTATAGAAATTATATATGTTTTTAATAATTCTATACTAAAAAAATGTTTTGTTTAATTCAAAACATATTTAAAAAAGTGAGTTATAGGTTTAAACACATGTATTACATTAAAGATTCTACCTTTTCAAACGACAACCTCTGTGGTATCATTTGTGATTAATCATTAATTATTAATACTTAATAATAACTAATAATTGATAATTATTAATAACTATTAATAATAATTAATTAGCATTAATTATCAATAACTAATAATGATTAATTATTGTTAACTAATAATTGTTAATTATTGATAAAATATT